>JAOEHX010026675.1:0-10293 GCA_025448015.1 Bolborhynchus lineola | reverse complement strand
TAGATGTTTTCCTGATGAAGGCTAGGCTAGTGACAAAAATGTTAAGAATTTCTGGGTTTTTTTTGGCTGTTTTTTTGGTTGTTTTTTTTTTTGTTTTGTTTTGTTTTTTGTGGTTTTTTTAGAATTCAGTTAGAAAATGAAGGTTAGGATTTATTTTAATTGCTATGTAGCAGATACAACTAAGCAGTAAGCAGTCAGATTTTGTCCATGATCAGGAACTTGTAGATGCTATGTAGGCCTGGGCAGCCTGTGATCACAGTATATTTTGTACATTGAGGTGTCAGTTGTACTTCAGCAATAGACATTTGCTGGTATCTAGATTGACAGCTGTTGTATATCTGCATATTTACTCTGATGCTCGGTTGCCTGGTAGCTGTTGCAGTAAATACATGGAAAACCTCTTTAGAAATTCTAGTTCTGTTGGTTAAAGGTTTTACGCAGTGGTTGATGGTAATCATCATGTCACTTATAAGTGCCATTTCACCTGCACTACCTGCTGCTCACAGAGTTTTTACAAAGCAGTGGGAAAATGCCTCAAAGGAACAAGGGTAACAAAGAAGAAATATGAGAGGACTATAGGGAGCACCAAGTGAGTTTCTAATACAACCATTTCTGAAAGACAGCCTGAAGGTAGAAAGCTGTTCACATGAACAAGAACTGGAGTGTTCTAGGAGGGTGGTGGCAGCAAACTAATGACATGCTTTTTTGACATGACTGGGGGCAGTGGAGGGGAAATCAAGGATGGCAGTTTTAGAAAGAGTATTATTAAACAGATCTATCTTTCTTATTTTCACTGTCCTTCAATGACTGTGAAATGTCTTGATTTTGTTCAAATTGGCAGTGTTTTAGGGAAACTGCCATCATTATCACCAGCCTTGGGGTTATACGATATAGAATGTATGGTTAAGAGTGCTGAAGCGGGAAGATGGTGTCCATACATCCATGTAGGTTTGCTTACATAGGAAATTTTGTGTCGCTTTTCCCACATGACCTCATGGGTCACTGACTGGTCTTTATTCTTTGAATTGCCCAGGACAGGGTCTGCTTCTGCACTCTCCTTGCATCTTCAGTTCCAGTGTATCACTGCCCTCAGCAAATACTATTCTCTATAACATCCTTTAGACAACTTATCTCCTCCTTGCCTTCCTGTTTGGGGTTGTTTTTTCAGCTACTGTTCTCCTAGCCCAGGCTTCTGCTTCCTGATATATCAAAGTGTGCTGCTCTATCCCATGGTCCTTGCTTAAATAATAGCTGCATGCAGCATTGAGTTTTCAGCCTTCCTTTCTACCGTGTTAGCTCCATCCAAAGCTGTCCTTCTCACAGCAATAAGCTGGTCTCTCTTGGCTCCCCTTGTCAAGCAGCCTCATGAAGGAAAGAGGGAGAGTACTGAGCTTCTGTTCACTAAACAGAACAGACTTTTTTAAGCTGAAGCCAAATTCTTTTGTTTGCTATGGGTCAACAAAGAACGAAATAGGCCATCACAGTCCTACTGACGAACAGGCTGGCTTTTCCAGCTGTTTGCTAAAGAGCAGAAGGATGCAGCCTAGAAGACTGAAATCCAGTTGGTGGTACACATGTGAAAAATCATCAGGTTTTCAATGCTTTCTGTTGGAGCTGGTAATAAATTAACTCTTGCTTTTACCACTTGGCAGAGAATTTGGAATAAATTTCTTCAGATGAATTAGGGCCTTGTTTAACTTCCAGCAGAAAAAATGGGGAGTTCTAGAAAAGTTGGTGGACTACATTCAATTATATGATGCAGAAAAACAAACTCCTAAGTTACAGAAATAATACCCATGCACTGTCGTGACTTGTTCTCTACTTGTCCTGAGGCGCTGAATATTTGTATTGGGAGAGCATGCTGGCTCCAGTGCCAGTTTCCTTTATTTGCTTTTGACGTTTCACGTGTTTGTACTGTAATGCCTGACAAGTTATATCACGACACAATTGGAGTAAATGCTGATTAACAAGAAATGAAGAAAAATGAAAGTCAGCAGTGTGGGAAGGAAAGCAATGGTAGGCCAAGGCTGTCTGAGGTATAGCGAAAACACAGACAAAGAGGGGAGGCAGGGAGTTAGTAATGTTACGGGTCCATAGGAGTTGGTGGGCCCTCAGCTGTCATCAGCAAAACAGAACTGTTCTTGTGCCAGTGCAAACAAAGATGTCACACGACTGTCCTTGTTTCTAGTGCCTTTGGGTATGTCTGATGGATGGCTGGAGCCCACTGGCTGTGGTTGCAAGCCAGATCCAGACAGGGATTCTGTAGCTGTGTTTGCTTGATCCCATGTCTGCCTTTCCACAGAGTTTGTTTGCTTGAGCACAGGACTGCACTAACACTTCTGCCCATCACGTACTTCTAGACTGACTTGCATCCGGAGATCTTTGAGCACAGGACAGACAAGTGTTATCTACACTGTCACAGCTACACAAAGCTTTTTTGCTTCCTCCAAACCAGAGCAGCCTATTTGAACCTGGTTTATCTGAGGGGTGATCTGGATGAAAATCTGTGAGGCATGTTCATTCCTCTTGTTCCTTTGAGGGATACAGTGCTGCTTTACCTTTGTGCTCTAAATAACAAAGCAAAAGGGCAGTAAATTATGTGGTACCTGAAAGTACTAACAAGGGAAGGTATTTAAAGATGAACTGTGATGAACAGGATGAATGAAGGGATCTGTTGCAGTCTATAATGATAGGTGCCACTAGAAGATGTAGGTTTAGTCTCCTCTGGCTATATGCTGTTATCTCCTTTTCCTCTCATTTTATTTCTATTTTACCGGAGAAAATGTGTGAAGAGGAAGTTTTTCTTTTAACTGCATAGGATACTTCTATCAGACTGTTAATAACTTGGGAGTAATAACATGGAAACTGTTGTTGGGTGTTTTCTGTTCCTCTTTCACATCTATGAAATGAAATGCAGCAGAGACACATTTTCTTCTTTATGTTGTGAGCTAAAGAATTAACCAAAGGAAGAAAAGCATTACTATCTTTTCAAAATAAAAGCTGAAGTAAAAGAGGTGATGAGAAAGTCAGTTAATTTGCTTTTCCTTTTTAGCCAAGAATTTAAGTTTAATAAGGTATTGAAATTGAAAAAAAAAAAAAAGAAAAAGCAAGAAAGAGCTGTGGTAGTGTACAGTGATCGTGACTGTGGTTTGTGCTGTATTATTTAACATTGCAGATTATAAAATTTCCACCACTTCCTCATTTTTAACTTTCTCACCCACTATTGTTTCTTCTATACTGAAGAACAGCATTTCAAATTGAAGACCAATTTCTGTCCTGTTTGCTGCCAATCCGTTGCTCAGCTCTGCAAGTTCCTTCTGCCAATGAAACCTAGACCAAATACTCAGCTTTTGACAGTGAGCTTCCCTTTAAGATCCAAGTCTTGATGACAGTCTTGATGTTTGCTCGAAACATGTTACAATCTGCAGTCACTTCTTGTTACCTCACTAACAAGCACATATGACTCTTAGGCTAATGACCTTAGCACCCTATTAACACAAGCTATCCTGATGTTCAGCCTTTTTTTGAAACCTAACATGGTTGTTTCCAAAACTAATCAGAGATCTTTCCCATCTTGATTCCATTGGACAGCTATTACAGTATGTTGAATTAGAAATCATTTTCCAGCTCCCAACTTTTATCCATCCCCTTTTTTGCAAAGACTCTCTTGATTCAAGCAAGTGCCTCTCCTACCACTCTTGGTATTCTCACACTGGTATTTCTGCATCAAAAGCTAACAGAGAAACACTTCAGAGTCACTGGAGTTTACATGCCAGAAGGCAAGCCTGAAATCATAAAGTAGATGCCCAGATGCATTGCCACTGAATGTATTGCAGCACTGAAGAGCTGCCATACTGAAATAAGCTTAGAACAGTTGGTGCCAGGTTTCTAATAACAAAAGATGTGTTCCTAATGCTCAGCATGTCATGGCAGAAAAGTGCAGATTTAATTATGTTTTACTGTATCTTATTCCATTTTATGATGCTTGTAATAATGAAGAAGGAGGTAAATGTGCATGATATGAATGGTTGAAAAAAATCCAGTGACCAGAACATTAGAAATCAGAGTTTCTATGTGATGTGTGAGTTGCATATATTTGGAGCACACATCACAAGCATATATTTAGTACTACCAGGCCTCAAGCAAATTATTTCTATGAACATGGGGCAAGAAGTAAAGTGAGTGACCACTTTGCTACCTGACTCCACTTTGCTTATCTACTACTTTAGTTTTAAGATGCTGTTATAAGAGCAGTCTGAATTCAGGCAGTATGCAGATCTTATGCCACACCAGTCCTATGCAGTATACAACCTAAGGGTCCTAGGAAAGTCCCCATGTTTGATTTGTCTTCTTGCTGGTACACGAGAAGCATACAAAGTATACAACTGCTCTAATAAGGAGACTAGAAAAAGTCCAGGTTCTCTCCTACAGGATAGCCCAAATTAAATTTAGAGGCCATATTTAGGAGTAGGAGTAAATCTATCAGTACAAATGTAGATTTGAGTTGAAAAGAGCATTTAAGAAATATATTGTGAAAAATAAGGTACCTCTTTTTCTTCATAAAAGGCAGATGACATTTTAAAGTATTTCTTGCTTATTACTATCTTTTTCTTTTATTTAAGAAGACTGTATACCCCTACTGTATACCCTACAGAGTATATAAAATTTATTTGTACAGACTTGCATGTAGAACATCCAAGCCTTACGGTTCTCTGAGGTGAATCCAGGTACAGGGATTTGGCCTTGCTTTTGTAATTGTTCCTATTATAAACCCCTATTTCAGAATTAAGAATTTAGTTATAAAAAATGCTTCCAGAATACAATTTGGCATCTAAGATATCAGTCAAAGAGCATTTATTACTAGTTTGATTTCAGTGTGGCTTTTTGAACTTATGGTTTTGTCCTGAGAGTTTTATCCATGCTTTTGGATATTTTAAGGATTTAAAATACCTTTGACTAGCAAATGGAAACCATTACACTATGATGTGGAATGGCAGCATCAGCTTTAGCTAAAGATGACATAAAAAGTCTTAAGTGGTCATTTATGTGTTTTTCTATAAAGTAAAAGTAGTTACCTCATAAAGGGCTGGCACTAAGGGTAAATTGCAGCTTCACAATGCTCCAGTGAACATTTTTTCCCCTAAAGGGAAGAGTACTCAGCTTCCTTAAACATACTAGCTATGCTACAAATAGTTAATGAGATAAGCTGCGTATTCCAGCTCCAGGGTAGAATATTGCCTTCTGCCTTTTTGGGCTCACTATGGATAAGCTAAACCAATCCCAGCAAGCTTCTCTTGTGTTAGCTTGTTTGAAGACTGCATGGGAGAACAGCTTCCTGGGAATGTGCAAATTTTGTCAAAAACTCTGTCCAAGATCGTAAAGCCTAAGCAACCCAGGGGCATTGCACTGGCTCTTTGACAAGGGTACAGAATTAGCCCTACACACAATGAAGATAGGTGTGTTTAATCAGAATTACTCCTCTTTACAGTGGTAAAGGCTGCCAAGTCCATCACTAAACTGTGTTACTGAAGGACTCGTTTACACACTGAGCACTTCCAGGGATAGTAATTCCGCTTCTACACTGGGCAGCCTGTTCCAACGCCTGACTGCTCTCTCAGTGAAGTAGTTTTTCCTAATATCCAATCTAAACCTTCCCTTGTACAGCTTGAGGCCATTAACTTTTGTCCTATCCCTTGTTACTTGCAAGAAGAGGTCAACCCCCACCTCACTACAGCAGCATTTGTTGTCCTGTTGGCTTTTGACTTAATTGTTTCTAGTTGACATGATCATCTATAGCAGGCAGGAATTAACACCATGGTTTGCCTGTTGGGTTGATGAATTTTAGCTGTGAAGAAAGATGACTTCACACATTGTGGCTGTTAACTATAGAAGTCAATTATAAAGAGCACTCATTGCCAAACAGGGTCATAGTATTTTAATATTTTCGTAAGAACTCCTTCTTTTTAATGAATACCTTCTGTAAGGAAGAACTGATAAAGAGATAATGGACTTTGACCTGATATCAAAGCTTCTTGCTTGGATTTGGGGTGGCTAGCATTAGTGCTGTCCAATTTGTGTGACTGAAAGAAATACCATGCTGCATCCCAGGGATCAAACGGTTTCTAGGAAGTTAAAATATTTGAGAAGTTAGGTGTGCTGTGGTATCTCCACAAGGGAAAATAATTTGTCCAAAGCTTTTTAAGTCGCATATAGATGTTCAGATAAATGTTAAACCCAGTTTTCTAAGGTTCATTTCCACTTTGAAATATAGAAATCTTTAGTCTTATCATTTTTGAAAACCAGGTACACAACATTCTGGATTTTGTGCTTTATACCGTTGATGCCTGAAAGTATGGATTTTCTTTCATAACTAATTTTTAAGGTTCATAGTTGTCTTTGATCATAACAAGAATGCAATTTCTAAGATATAGGTATTCACCCATCTTCTCTAAACTGGTAAACTAACTGAGGCTATCTGAAAGAAGCTGTCTGTGAACTAATTAACACATTATTGTTCCTTCTGTTCAGAGTTTTAAAACATTTTCCTGTTCTGAAATCGCAACAATTTTTTCATGGACATTTTGAGAACTGGAAGGCAATTTTGGCCAACCAGCAACAGATTTGCTGTTTGTAAATAGCTTTCATAGCGAAAATTTAGGTACCTCCATAGTTTCATGAAGCACAGGATGCAAACCAGTAATGTAATTATTATGAAAAAATAAAACCATTTTGAATCTATTACTTTTTGTCCATAAATATTGATTATATACTACTTATCCATAAATCTGAAAGCTCTTGACAAAGTCTCTGATATTTTCATTTTACAGATATTCAATGTCTAAGGTGCATGTCAGCCGGTAGCAGTATAGAGAAATATATGTGGTCTCTTGAATGCTAGCTTAGCTGAACATATGTTAGACTATCTTGCAAGTCTAATTAATACAGCAGGTATTTTAATACAGTACCATGAGTGTAGGCAAAATACTGCAAGAAGGTACTGTATTACAGATACTGAAACTGGGAACTTTACTAGAACGTGACCAAAATTCCAGGTTTTTAGATTTTTTTTTCAGACAAAACTCTAGATTAAAGAGGTTGGTAAGAGAGAGAGTAAAAAGTCAAACACAGAATAAACAGAGTATAGAACTGTCCGGGGTTCAACAGTAGCAGTCATTTTTCTCCTTCTTGGTAGCTGGTGCAGCACTGTGTTTTTGAATTTTGGCCTGGGAACAGCGCTGATAATACCTATGTTTTCAATTACTGCTTAGAATGTTTTGTCTGACCAAGGACCTTCTGAGCCTCATGCTCTGCCAGGGAGGAGCAGAAGCCAGGAGGGAACAGAGACAATTCACCTGACCCAAACTGACCAAAGAGGTATTCCATGCCACGGCACATCATGCCCACTAGATAAACTGGGGGCAGTCACCCAGAAGGGTTGGGTTCGCTGCTGGGTTGATTTGGTATTGGGTGGTGAGCGGTTGTATTCTCTTTCCTTGCATTTCCCTTGTCATTATTATTATTGGTTTTTAGTAGCAGTTTGTGTTACACCTTATTTACTGGACTATTCTTATCTCAACCTGTGGGAATTGCATTCTTTTGATCCTCCTCTCAATCCCCTTGGGACTGGGAGGAAGAAAGAGGGGGGAGTGAGTGAGAGAACTGCGTAAGAGACTCAAACCATGACAAAAACCTGAGTACATTTCATTATACTTCTAAACTCAGCAAATTGGTAAAAGAGCATAGGCAGGCAGGAGGAAAAGGTATACAGAGGCAGACACTGAGTGTCCATATGCTTTTGTATTAAAGCATGAAGGCAGCATTCAGACAGACTGCAATTTTTTTATGGAACATTGCTTCACTGGAAAATATTGATTTCCTGAAACTGCTTGCAGTATAGACATGTCTGATGCTGATGAATGAAAATCTCCTTCCTTGGCTACTTAGCAGAGAGTCTTCTTCAAGCTACAGGATCATCATCAGACCACCTGGAGGGATATGTCTGAGCCAAGGAGATGGAAGCCTTGAGAGGCCTGATCTTCCCAACCTTGGCTTCTTGCAGCTCACTTGATAATGTGTCAGATTTTTTGAATCTGAGGCAAGACTTCTCAGGACTAAAAAAATTATAAAAAAATCCTCAATATTTTTTTTGGATTTGGAAGTCTCTTTCCCTGCCATGTCAAGTAATATTTTTTCACTCCACAGATACGGTTTTGTTGTTATAATACCAGTTTTTTCAGGTTGTGGAAGTGCAAGTTCAAACTTCTCTGTAGGATCCCTGTTGAGTGACTCTTAATTCTGAAATAAGACTAAAACTTTCAGTTTAGAAGAACAAGTTTAATGCTGTTTAGTGAATTACAAAACAGAACTGAAAAAGCAGGCTGTATAATATATATTTTCATGACATATTATGTCATCAAACATTTTTGAGATATGGAAAAGATCACTCATTCCCTATTTCCAGTTCCTCATCCTGAGAGAAAGATGTCTGCACCCATTACTACTGCAGCTGAAGGTTGGGGGGTGGGGTGGGGAAGAAAATCAAAACCATAACCCAGTTAATTAAGAACATTATAAAAATCTTTCAAATTTCACAGTCTCCATTGTGGATTCCAACAAACACTGCATCTTAGAAAGACAAATCTGCGGCTTGCTCTGATTTGCAGCTTGCTATTATTTGTTGATCAGAATGTAAGAAGCTTGAATTCTTAATTATTTTTTTTTTTTTAACTGTCACAGATTTCTGAACATTTGCTGGTGAAATCTTGTCCCCATTAAAATTTAAAGAAAAGAAAAATCATTATAACTTCAGTACATTCAGAATCGCCCCGTCTTCAGTAACGATTTGTGGGTAGTTTGACTGAATAGCTGCCATCTGCTTTTTTGTCATGTTTTCTTCTTTCAAAAAGGAGCATGGTTCAGGTCTTAATTGGCAAGATTAAGCTTGTCAACAGACCCATGTTTGTGATATATCTGTTCAATGATCTTCTCCCTCTGGATCTATTTTGTTGCTTAATGCTGCAGTGTTCTCACATGTGTAATTTATTCAGGGATTAAATTCAGCATTTAATACAGATCTGTGTAATATGAGTGATCAGATGGATCCAGTCCAGCCTTTCTCTTTTACCTTTTTCTCTCTAGTTAGATATAGATTCATGTTTTTAGGAACCGTATGTTATCTGAGAGGAAATATGGGGAAGTGTAGGGAGGAAGGTGCTTTCAAACACATACACGGGAAAAAGACAAATGACAGAGGTGCAGCTGTGATTTTTTAACATTTAATGCTTTTTCTCAAGGGAATAGCAGCATAGGAAAGATGAATAGTCCATAAATTTAGTGTAAACCAAGTACAAGCTGAGTATGATGAATTATGAAGTTTAAGGATGTCACTGTGTATGGAAGAACTGAATCAGTTTTTGACATATATCAAGTGGTTACTTTGTCATGGTTTCCTGTTGGATGACGGGACACTGGAATTCTGTATTCTTCCACTCCTACCAGCATTTGGACAATGCTGTAACACATGCTCATTTCTTTTCCAATCTAGACTCACCTTCTCTGTGATATTTACATGCAAGCACATGTTCATTCCTCAACTTAGATTACGCTCTAGTGCATTTCTGACCAGTGGTGGGTGGGGACATTCTCTACTGTGGCCTACACATTCTTGGCACTTTAGAAGGTAAATCTAATTCTTGCTACTGTGCTGAGAGTACAGTGGATCTGGGAACATTGGCCATACAATGGTGTGTTACACTAACAGATTTCCAAGGGTCACATTTTCCTATGCACAGTATGGGTGCTCTGAGCCCCATGTGTAGTGGAGCATCACCTAAGCGTGTGTTTGGAAATGTCTTAGCATAGTTATCCTTGATCTTAAAACTTCTTTTCATCTAACCATATAGATTAAGCTTTGAGGTTCCATTGCAATTGAATAATAGCTGTGGCAAGAATCTACATTATATAAAAAATAAGATGCTCCATTTTGATTTAAACAAATGAGCTACCTCTCACCTCTGTGTGCTCTGTTTTAGATCAAGGCTGTCCTTAAAAATGTCACAGAACTGCATGGAAGATAAAGAAAAAACAATTATCCCACAGAATGGGACAGAGGAATGTAATGTAATATTACATTGGGGTAATGGCTTAAAATCCATTTCAATAAAATATTTTGTCACCCAAGTATCTAGAGGTAGTATACTAGAAATTAAATAATTATAAATCAAACAACCATCTATCATAGTGATTTATGGTGTCATTCCTTGATCATAGAATCATAGAATAGTTAAGGTTGGA
>JAOEHX010026674.1:7115-17368 GCA_025448015.1 Bolborhynchus lineola | reverse complement strand
GTTACTGTTACTAGTTTTAAAGACTCAACAGTTTGATCCAGTGCACTAATTAGAAATGTAAAGGTATGAGCAGATTATCTGTGGAAACTCTTGGAGCTCATTGGAGCATTACAGTTTACACTGGAGACTGTAATAAGATCTAACCAGCTAAATGGTAATATATTCCATTTTAAATATATTTCTTTACAGTAAGACTAGGGGGAACATATTTCAAGTGACAGAAAACAGCTTATTTTTTTCTTATGGTACAACAATTTGAATAAGAAGTAACACTGAACACAAGTAATAACTCAACCAGTATCTGAACTCGGCTATTATAAAAACATATAATAACAAATTCATTAATTTTCCAAAGAATATTCATGTCAGGTACTCAAGAGATTTCAGGAATCTTTTCTTTCTAATAAGCCAAATGAAGGTAGGTGAAAGGAAACTTTTTACACTACAATACAGGAGAAGGTGGTAATGGGATAGTTCTTTTGAATGTGTTCCTGAACAGAGATATGCACTACCCCACAGAGAGATGGGTAACCCCTGACTGCAGATAGGGCTTGGAAGATTTCTCAGCCTTTTAGCTTCCCTTAAGGCTGACTTTAACCATTTGTCCTGTTTCTCATAATCTTACCCATGGTTAGGTTGGAAGGCACCTGGGATACAACTGACATTGGCTGCACAGTACCCTCACATGTGTCTAAAAGAGTCTTTTTTCTCATATCTAAGAGGTGGTATATGAGGAACTGATTAATCAAAAAGTCTCTTCTGAGGTATTTTTTAAGTGTTTATTGAAAATGTTTTTTGAAGTTTTACCAGGAAGTACATTTTAATAATGCATAAATCCTTTCAAAGATTGTTAATATTATTGAATTTTGATTTGGAGAATAACAGAGGCATGTGCTGTTGAAGCACTTATAGATTTGGTCAGCTTTTATATTTTCTAACTCTTTTTTTTTTTCTTTGAATGAAGTCTTCTTTTCAAATATCTTTCTATTTTGTATTCTATCCTAAAGTACAGTTGCAACCAAATGAAGCATTTTGATTTTTGTCAAAATAAAATCTGTCAGAGGCTAGCCTGAGACAGCATTTTGGTCTGTTACGGTTGGAATCTTCTTTCATGGAGAATTTTGAAGTGATAGGATTTGCTTCCCGATGGGCATGAAAACAGTTTTGAAATTACAAATTCTTTAGAAAAATGAAAATGCCATTCTTGTCACAGCTCTGGTGCTTTCTGAGTTTTTCCCTGTTCACTTGCCACATGATAAAAATAGGATATTGAGAATATTTGCCACAAGTAAATGTTAAATGTAAGCAGAGAAGATTTCCTTCATGCTGTTCTGCTTCAATTAATACTATACCCTGGTATGGACTGGCTGAGTTGATCCGCAGGATGTGGATCTATGCATCAACCTATCATCAGCCAGAACTGTCGTAAGTGGTTTAGAGACTAAAAGCCTGAAAAAGAAGCAAACTTCAGGAAAAAACACCCCACCTCAGTTATGTTTGCTTTTTAAAGAATTCTGATCAAAAACCAAAGAGTGCATCTATATTTTTGCTTTGTTTCAGGCATTTAGATACAGGTTCCTGACTCAGACTCTTCCAAAAAACAGATAAGCGGTAAAAGTTCTTAATCACATTTTGGTTGTTGTATATGAATAGTAATATAAGCGATATAGTGTAGCCAAGTGCTATGTGAAAAAGAATCTTACATTTGGACTGAGATTCAAGGTTTTGATTTTGCAGCATGCAAAATGGTCTTTGCCTAGAGTTTCTGTTTTGACCAGTGGCACTGCCACCTCTTACAGCAAGTTCCCTAAATACCAGATCTGTGTATTAGTCCCATCTGTCTAATACAGGCTGCTATTACTGCACTAGAGTATAGTATTTGAACTCCAGCGCCCAGTCGTATGCCTCAAAAATAACTTCTTAAGGACAGATTTCGCAAGCAAGCCTATGCAATAGAACCTATTTTCTGGAGGGGTTGTGTGAAATACCGGTTGGAATTTGCCTGAGGCATTGAGCTGGCTCTTTTAAGCCGGAAAGAACTATAAACATACTAAAACCCTGCAGTTTTATCACATTCTCATAATCTTTCAGCTCCTAGATAACTGAGTATAGTGCAAACAGCACATCTCTCAGGATTATAACCTTGGAGCTTTTACTATTCATTTGTTTATTCTCTGTCAGCTTTTTCTGCTATAGGAGCAGATAAGTTTTTTGTTGGTTTGTATCCTCTTTCTGAAAAATGCCAAAGGCAGTGCTAGCAGCTGAAGTCCTGTGGTCCATAGAGCTGGGAATCCCTTTCTAGAGTCACTCTTTGCAGTGCCTTACCAACAACTCACAGAATCACAGGAAGAGTCTGGCTGGGAGGAATCCTGCTCCAGCCTGAATTCAGACCAGGGCTGCCTTGAGAAATTCCACATTTAGAGACTCTAACAGCCTTATTTAAGTCCTGCTGCAGTGCTTAATTATCTTTGTTAGGATTTTTTCTTTCTTATATCAGATCAGAGCTATTTATGAACATCAGCTGTGTCACGTTCAGGAGAAATGTTTCCAAACCAATATCAATAACCCTAAAATTCAAAAGCACAGCAAAGAATCTAACTGTCTTCTCTGTTAATCGTCTATAGGATTCTGAATTGTAATACTTGTTGTCCTGGAAAATAGTACCATTGTATCACATATCCAAAGCTGAGTTTGGGATCTAGCCTGTTTCAGTCACAGCCCGTCTGCATTTCCCCAGTGTGGATGATGTAAAAGGGGGTGATTACCTCATAACTTGATCATAGTATGGAAATGGTTGAAGTAGGAGAAGTACCTAAAAAAACTTGTTACCTAACACAGGCCACAGAAAGAAAACATTTTAAAAATTGTTTGTAAAGTTTTAACTGTAAGGTTTTGGTTATAATAATAATACACATTCGTGTTTGCTTCCATAAATGTATTTGCATAGTACAAAAATTTGGCAGATAGATTTGGGGAGTTCACTTTGCTGCGCAAACAAAATGCATGCAGATCATAAAGAATAAGCCTTTTAGAGAAGCACTAAAAGGAGAAATTTTCCTAAATAATTGATTTCTAAACCAACAGTTGAACTCTTTGAATAATTACTTTGAATACAGGAGATAAGGTTCAGTTACTGTCTATGCTAGTTGATAATATAAAACCTTAATGGAAGATAGTTTTTCTAATAAGAAAGTGAGAATTATAAGCAATAAACCCCAGCATGGGGTGTGATTATCATGAGACAACAATATCTTTAGGCATTTTGCTATATAAAAACTGAGTGTTCAGCATAAATATGCATATTTCATAATAACCACACCCCTACAAGCCGCCTGATTGATAAGAGTTATGTTTTCTTTTTTTAGATTTGAATAGAGATACATCATCTTAGAAAATTGCTTTAGGTCTGAATATTGTAGCCATGAGATTAATAGAGTTCTGTGTAGGAGATGCTAATTGCTTTATTTCTGGTGGGTGATACTTAGACCTTCATACCTCCATTTTCAGGGAAGTAAAATGGTGGTAAGCATCATGGTGGGATAAAATGAATCAATCCCTTCTGAAGAATGAACAATCAATCAGAATTAGAATTGTGCTAGTGCTAATGCTGTCTCTCATTTTGTGTTTCATTAGTTACACTGTCAATATGCATAACTTTACACTCTCTGAAAAGCGGCAGAGTGGCATTTTTTATCAAGTTAGTTTCCAAACTAGGGCACAACTGTCTGATACCAGCAGCCCCCTGAGACTTTTCAGTAGGCACAGTGCATTATGAAGTCTTTCTAAGAGGAATATGCCCTCATCTACATCACCTAATATGCTTTGTCTCTTTCCTTTGTACTATTATGTTTTATTCTATCTCACTGGCCTCTTTCAATCTTACACCATCTTTCACTTTCAGAAACCAGGCCAAGCTCTCCTTTCACCTGCATTAAAGGAGTGGTGGTAAATAACAGGTTGCATACCTTTATCCTTTACATAGTAAGAACAGGATGGAAATATGTGGCTTCACAGAGAATTTATCCCAGAGTTTCTTCTATGAAAGGTGGTTCTTCAACTAGCGTAATGATTACTCAGTCTTTTGAGCTGGCCATTCTTTCTGTACTAAGAGGAAGGAAATTTATATTATTTTTAGCAGAAGTCACCAAAGGTGTGAAGGAGCGGCAGTTCTCTACAGCTTACTTCAATAGCATACAAATAATGTAGAGTTTGTGAGGAAACATATCATGGCTTTTGCTTGAGGGTTTTTTACGGATGAAGTACTAGTGAGCAGCCCAGGAATTTGTCTTCTTCACCTCTCAAACTACCAGCAGCTCTTGAGGCAGAGCCAAGCCTCAGAGATATGTGTAAAGGGCAAGGTCGCTGAATGACATGAGCAGCCATGGTCATTTGGAATAACACTTTCCCAGATTACTGCGTACAGGACTAAAATAACAAGTTACTCTAAGAGTATTCCCCATATTCCATGACACTAATTTCTCTTCCACTGAGAATCTGACCTGCCAGATCTCCAACGTGTGCAATTAGGGCACAGAATTCCAACAGTATTATATTACAATAGGTGTAATTACAGTTGAGTGTAAGTACCTGCTGTCAGGTTTGCTGCTTTGTGCATGTTAATTGGGTAACCTACTAATGGTTGGTGAAATTCTTTCCTTGATCAAAAAGCACACTGAAACACTTAGCAGAGTATTTAAACAATAGGCTTTATTAGTACAGCATCAGTAAGTCAGCCATTCTTAGAGAAAAAAATATGTATAAGTAAGGACAAAGAATAAATTCTTACTGGAAATCCTTCTGGAATAATAAAGTATATTGGCTGATATAGCTTTTTTTTTTTTTTTTCCACAAAAGTCTGTTCCTAATAAGAAAGAATGTTACTATGCACAAAGAAACATAATTTCTGAAATTATTTTTTTTTCTCTCTCAAGACCAGTATTCTGATGAGTGAAGGAAGATGGAAAATAGAAAATTTAACATTTTTAGAATCTTCTGTATCTTTTGGTATATTTATTTTACTATTAATTAGGAAATCCTAATACAACAGGTTGCTTCAAGCCCTGTCCAACCTGACCTTGAATACTCTCAGGGATAGGGCAGCCACAGCTTCTCTGGCAACCTGTCCCAGTGCCTCACCACCCTCACAGTAAGGAATTTCCTCCTCATAGCTGACCTAAATCTCTCCTATTCAAGTTAGAACCAATGATATTCTTTCAATAAAAAAATTTAATTGGAAATAGGGCCAGCGGAATTGTTCTAGATCTAGTCACTTCGGTGGAAATACAGATGTGCACAGATGTGGAGTACCAGGGAGTGGTGTCGGGCAAGTGTATCACTTCTCTCAAGTTTAAACTCTGAGGCTGCGTTTGTGTTTTTACTGATACCAGGAATTGCTGTTATGCACATAAATATGCTGAGGAGGGGAGACACTTTAAACTAGTCTCTAGGCCTTCACTGCTTTTTCTTTTGCAATTTGCTATCGTGTCATTTTCTAAACTCTACAACATTTCCATGTTTTTCCCATTGGACACTTGTTTCAGGAACCACCTTATATCTATAACACAAGCTGAAGCATTCAGAATATTACCGTTCACTAAAAATAATGGTGTCTACCTTAAAAAGAGCAATACTTTCTCATTTATGTGTAGCTTACTAATGCTCAAGAGCCTATTTGAGTCCATGGCTTTTGTATATCTTCTTCAGTGCAGCAGCTAGGTATGTTAATTTCGTTTTGATTTTTAAGGATAAACTGTAACAAAAGAATACATTAAGTAAAAGTTATATTAAAAAATATCCCCCTTTGCCACTTGAAGAAATATTCAAGTTGTCAATTTTATTAATGCCATTGAGGAAGCTATTTCCTGAGTAAGAATGATAGACATAAGTGACTTTATTATCAGTCTCTGATTTGGCTATGGGAAATTACATTTGCACTCTGGGGTTTCTACACGGATAGAGTATGTTCATTTTCATCTGGGGATGGGGAGGGGGAAACCTGAAGGGAAACAAAAAAAAAGGCTCAGGGTTTCAGGACAACAGATATTTTTTCTGTCTGTACGTCAACAATCTATCAGCTTAGAAATTACACAGCTGTGAACAAAACCAACCATTTCTCAACAGTGACATTTCCTATTGTCTCCCAGCAACTTCCCTCAACACACACTTCAAAATAAAGAAACAGCACATTGCTCATATGCTTTTTGCTTTCTGTGACAAACTTTGTATCATGTTTAATGGCTAAATATACATGCAAACATGTATAAAGGATTGTCAGTTGCTATCTTTGTTTAAAGATTAGGTAGTTTGTACTTGTCAGGGCTTTCTGATGATAACTTCAATCATGCCCTTCCCACCTTGCCAGTTTTAACTTAGTGATATGCAAAGCTAGATAATAAGAGCCATGGGAGTAAATTTATAAAGCCAGGAAATCAAAGACAGATGTAAAATACAAATTGTGCCCATCAAACAGAGCTTACAAAAGTGTAGAATTCATTCCTGTAATTCTATTTCAACAAATGTATCAAATACAGGAACTTGTAGAAATACTACCTCCATCCGGTCCCACTCTCATCAGCTACCCTGTATTTAATCTTTTTCCTGCTTGTTGGTGGTATTCCTCCTTTAAAAAATTACCTCTATAGAAACAATCAAGTTTAACAATCCTTTGACAAGGGACAGGAAGATCTGACTGCCCACCTATGGCTTCAATGTTGCAGTTTCCCTGATGGTACTTTCTTGACAGATAACCTTAGTAACACATTCTGATTTGCTTGTGTCTTCCTTCTCATGCCACTCTAGTCATCCAGGGAAAACTGCAAAATATTCTGTGCTTCACAGATGAAAATATTAGAGCAAGTGGGCATACTCCAGATGGATTCCAAAACCTCCCTGCTAAACTGAACTTGCATTAGTCTGGCAGAGGAGATTCTGGGGTTCAAGTCTGTCCTGAAAGCTGTACACATGTAGATGTTGATTTCCTAGTCAGGATTTCACAAGACCAACAACCCACTGTCTTGCAGGGTGCAATCTGCTTCAGTGACTTGCAATTCTAAACACATTTTGTGTCTTCGAGGACAAGATAAAAGGCTCTGCCTACTCAGCATGCAATCTAGCCTCCAACTTGGCATTTACTGATTTGCTAGTTTGTCTTCTTTTGTTCTAATAATGTTGGGTTTGCAGTGGGTTATTTATAATGAGAATGTTATTTCCCCATAAAGTTTAATTTAATAGCTTATTTGAGCAAAGGGTTATAGCTGAACTGACTTAGCTGGTTTTATACACAGTGGCTGTATTAGTGTAGTCCTTAAAGGGCTAGTTTAAAGGCTACTGGAGTCAACAGAAAGATGGGCATTGAGTGTACACAAAGCCAAGCAGTGAACTGTGCAAACTTCTAAATAATATTAAAGTGTTCTATGTTGGGGTGACTCCACCTGTCATATTTACACTACTTCTGAGAACTGTAATTGGGTCTGATAAAGATGTATAAAACAGCAGCTGCTTCAAGGCTGAAATATATTGAAAATGTAGGGGTTTTGCTTAACCTGAATTGGCCTAATAATGAAAAAAGATATTTGTAGTTAGAAACATGAAGACAACAGAAGGACAAATCATGACTGTCAGCTGTGTTTATCAAGTATAATGCCATTGAGGCATTATGTAATGGAAGAAAGCCTAAGCTGTTCTACATGTGTAGGGCTATAAAAATAAGATTATTGTTGTTTCATGGCATTACATTACACCCAAAACTTGAATTAGTGTTCCTTTAGTGGTAATAAAAAGAAATTGTAAATCCAATTGGTTTTGGTAATATGAATGTTGCCTGTAAAGCACTTTTGTTCTATTAAAAACATTTACTAAAACAAACAAAAAGAAAATGCTTTTCCAGAAAGACCATAACAGCAATCTGATTTTTAACGTTCTTGCATGAGCATTGCCAAAAAAGTAATTTCTGTAACTGCAGTTCTGATTCTACCTTGGTCCTCTACAAGTGTAGCTCCCTATTTCAGTGGAATCATCTTGTATTATCCTCATTACACAACACAAAATGAAGTGAGGCAGAGAAGTTTAGAGCCTTATTCAGAGCTCATTGAAGTCAATGAGTGAATAGCCCTTGACATAAAGCAACCCAAATAATTTCAGAATTTGTTCTAATAGGTGATACGAGTTAGACTGGTTGTGTACCTGCTTAACTTCATTGATTTCAAAGGCATTACTGAGTATTAGGGTAATTATTTTTAGTTTGAGGTGAAGCTTCCAAAATCACCACAGGAAAGGTAAGTTCAAATGTAACAGAAAATTGTAGTTAAAGAACAGATTTCTCAATTTTCTTCAATTTAGCATTAGTCCTCATGTGATCTAGTCCTAACACTGATGCTCTTTAAAAATCTATTCTGTTTTCCCAGTGATGAAGGGAAAACAGAATAGTATAGCATAGCTTTGCGTCAGGTCTGGTAAGGGGAACGCCAGAGTTTTAAAAACTCTGAAAGTATTGTGTTGAACATACTGTATTTTTTCTTTTCCCTCATCACTGTTTTCAATCTAAGTGATGCTTGTGAGCTAAACCAATGCTCTCAATAGCTATTAACCCTGTACCCTTTTAGAAGCAATATCTATATGGAAAGCACTGGTTTTTTTGGAATAAGGATGTCTAGCTTAAGCCAGATATGAGCAATCTGATGTTTTAGCATTTTATAGTAGTGAAAATATGTTCCAGATATTAAACATAAGTAACAATCACACTGGGACAAATTTATGATATGCATGATGAGAGCCATATAGAGTTGAATCCTGCTGTTATGCTGAAAGGACACGCCATAGTCCCCTTAGCACATGTCATATGAGCTGAGGAGTGTACCTAAGGTATTGAAAAACGCTGATCAGCATTTTCAAATGGAAAGATGATATACTTGCAAGATAAAATCTACTCAGCTACACATCACCCGCTCTACTTCAGACCTGTGTAAAACTTGCACAGATTGATGCATCTGCACAGCCGCTCATCACAATGCTTTGGCTCCTTCAGCCAGCTATGTAGGAAATATGTCTGAATTCACTGGTAGGGTTGATGAAAATTTGATTGAAAAATAGCATTGCAGAAAATCTCCCAGAACAGAAGAACCCAATTTCCCCACCTTTTCTGCCAATTGTCCCCCTCATTTGCCTATGTGCTTTCCCATATATGCCTGTTCTTTAAAATATGTAGTTTTCTTAAGGGGGAAAATTCCTTTACTGTAATCTTAGCTGTATATAGTGAAAATTAAAGATTTTTTTATTAATTCCAAGTATGTCAGGCTACATTTAGAGTGAGGTGTTTTCAGAATCATATAGCATTGACCAAGCTTCAGAAGGCATCAAGGGAAATAGTGTGAATTTAAACAGTTTCTGCAAACAGCACTTATACATAAAGTCTTGATTCTCTGAGCAACTACATATCTTACCTTCCTTCTCTAGCTTGCCTAGTAGAAGGTCTCTAGATAATAAGGTAGAAAAGATTTTCCTCCATCATACAAAGTGTGAATGTTCTTCCTTGAAATTTGGTAAAGGTAAACATTGGGTTAGCATGTCTAACAGAGAAGAACAGGACCTCTGCAACCCGTTCTCCATCTGCAGATATATAGCTTCTTTTGACTTGGAAGCTTTTCTTGCACAAGCATCTTGGGACTTTCCCTTAAACAATGAAGTGTACTCTGCTGAATGTCAATTAATGGTACTAGTATTTAAATAATATATGTTACAATTTTTAAAATTTCAAATGTGTCATGTTGGTGATTTAAGATTTACCTTGCAGATAGTTTAAAGAAAGTACTTTGCATGCAGTGATTCATTTAAATTATAAGTACCCATTACTCTGTATTTCATTTTTAACAAGTTCTTCATCCACTCAAAGGAATACCAGACAGCTCAGGTTGGAAAAATGATTCATCTGACATATGCAAAGATGGACTCACTGCAGTTGGGGATTCATAATCAGAGCAGAAACATATTAAGGGTAGGTGTCATAGTCCTTGATGTTTGCGAAAACCGTCAGAAGCTGCATGCATTATGAACTCCTTTTGTTATGTTACACTCTTTCAGTTTCCAAAACAGTTTATGTGCATATGAAGGACCATTTCCTGAGCTCTTAACTCAGGTAAGCCCTGTGGATTTCTGTAGCATCTTACCTAAATAAGGACTTCCAGATTTAGTCCCTGGAAATAAAATGAAAAATATACAGACTGAATATCTTTTACAGTAAGTAATTATTTAGGGAATTC
>JAOEHX010026673.1:0-40559 GCA_025448015.1 Bolborhynchus lineola | reverse complement strand
CATCAACCAACACCCCCAAGTCCTTCTCCGCAGGGCTGCTCTCAATCTCTTCTCTGCCCAACCTGGAGCTGTGCCTGAGATTGCTCCGACCCAGGTGTAGGACCTTGCACTTGGCATGGTTAAACTTCATGAGGTTGCCATCAGCCCACCTCACAAGCGTGTCAAGGTCCCTCTGGATGGAATTCCTTCCCTGCAGCTTATCAACCAAAGCACACAGCTTGGTGTTATCAGCAAACTTGCTGAAGGCGCACTCAATCCCACTGTCCATGTCACTGATAAAGATATTGAACAAGACCAGTCCCAATAGCAATCCCTGAGGGACACCACTAGTTACTGGTCTCCAGTCCGACAGTGAGTCATTGACTGCAACACTTTCTGTGTGGCCATCTGGCCAATTCTTCATCCACCAAGTGGTTCATCTATCAAATTTATGTCTCTCCAGTTTAGAGACAAGGATGTTGTGTGGGACAGTGTTGAACGCTTTGCACAAGTCCAGGAAACCTATGTCAACCACTTTGGCCCTATGCATCAGTTCTGTAGCCCCATCCTAGAAGGCTTCCACATTGTTCAGGCACGATCTGCCCTTTGTGAAGCCATGCTGGCTGTCACTAACCACCTCGTTGTTTTTCATGTGCCTCAGCATGCATTCCAGGAGAATCTGCTTCATGATACTGCCAGGCACAGAGGTGTGACTGACTGCTCTGTAGTTTCCTGGGTCTTCTCTTTTCCACTTCTTGAAAATGGGGGTTATATTTCCCTTTTTCCAGTTGTTGGGAACTTCACCTGACTGCCATGATTGTTCAAATATGACAGTCAGTGGCTTAGCAACTTCATTCACCAGCTGACCCTATGAACCATGTATTGTATGATTCATTAATAAAAGCATCGAACAAGATTGGAACAGACTCTTCTATGAAGTTTCTGGAGAGACTTTGGGTGCTGGATCTAGGACTGAGCATGAGGTGAAACAATTTTGTTATTGTCTTAATTTGCAGTCCTGAATGGACATCACCTTCGTACCTCTGCATGGGCTCCCACTGCGCTTTCAGGAGTCCTTGCTCCTGTCAGCATTTGTAGAAATTTTTGAAACGCATTTTGGCTTTCTCTTATCAGCACAAAGGTGGCAGATGGGCTGAATCTTTGCAACTACCTTAATAAGTAGATTAATTAGTTTCAGGTTATGGTGTTCACTACAGAAGGCTTACTTGAATGCAAGTTTCAGCAATATAGGCATTGCACCTGGAGTAAAATATGTGAGGAAAAGCCCAGGGAATTGCACCATATCCCAACTGCCTTTGTATCATTCAAATAATCTCCAAATACTGTCAGTGACATGACTGAACATTTTTACACTATATTTACATATTTATAATGATTTTTTAAAAGTCTGATAGGACCTATATACTGTGAGAACTCTAGAGAGTTAAGATGACATCTGTGATCTTTGTTGTACACTCTCGGGGAAGGACAGTTTTACCAGAATGACTTCAAAAAAATAGGTTAGGATAAAAGCAAAATTTTGCTCTAGATTAAATGCAAAGGAGGAATAATGAAAGAGGGAAACTTTAAAAGCAGTAGTGATTAAACTTCTTTAGAGCATGAAAGAGCCAGTAAATGGTCAAGTAATGTGACCAAAATGCAGATGGGTTTAGCATGCCTGTGGTACCATAAACAAGCACGAGAATTGGGCAAGGCATTTTCAGAAGCCATCATGTACAAGGGTGGAGAAAGAGGATGAAACTCTAAGAACAGCTGAAAACTCAGGCTCATGAAGGACAGAGAATTCAGTTTGCTGGAGAGAGTTTTGTGAAATTCTGCAGAAAAAGACATGCTTGGTGAGTGGGGTAAGGACAGTGACTGAATACAGCAAACAGCAGCACCAACTGAGGGTGAGCAGACCATGGAGAGAGTGCCCAATAAACACAGCAGTTATCCCACAGTGCTGTGGGTAAGTCCAAGGGACAAGAGGAACACTGCAATTTATTGTACATGGAGTATGCTACTGTTGAAATGCATACCCTTCCTAAATCAAGATGCACGTTTATTACACATAGCTGTGCACTGCCCTGCAATGATCAATCATGTCTAGAATAATGATGTTTCCTCCTGCATGTGAGTTCTCCATGTTGCAGGTCTTACCAGTACTTAGGCAAAATCTCTTCTGAGGTGAAAACTGCAGAGTACTGTTGTGAGGAAGTGCACTAACTTACCAAACAGCCAAAAGACACAGGTGAATGACGGATGGTGAGAAATAAAATGTGAGCAAGGATCTAACCTAATTTGAATACTTGCTGGAGTACCACTCCAGTTTGTTTTAGTAATGTGTGGTTTAGCCTGTTCTTCAGATACACTACATAGGCTAAAACCTATCTCAGTTTCTAACACTTTGTGTTACACAGATTGACCAAAGGGCAGGATTGAGACATGATGTCCTTGAGGCAGTGATTTTGCAGCCAGAAATGCAGGAATTAGCTTCCCCTGCCCTTTAATACAGAAGATTTACCATCACCAAAGAAGCCTATGAGGCATTTTCCTCCTCTACCTCTAATGACATACATGCCTAAAGTTCTTAGCCTGAAAACCTGAATTTACCTCTGCTGCTCTCTCCGTGTAGGATGAATGATTCATTTTGCTCTCTGACGCTGTTTCCAACTGCAAAACTGTTACATAAAGGCATTCAGGCCTTCTGCTTTTTATTCACCTTTGGGAAATTGCCTGTGCTCACCAAAAAGGCCTAGGCAGAATAAACTTTGGGATGATTCTGAGTCAAGAGCCAGTAATACACACAGATTATATATTTTTATATTTTATCGTATTTCCTTAATAATGCACCTTCTGATATTTAACAGAGAATCATTCCACTACAAAATTCAATATGGTTAAGCTAAATACTGTTTCATGTTGTCCATGAAAGATCTCATTTCATATCAACATGACATTTACCGAGTCCCAATTCAAGACTGTTCTGTTCAGGAGACAATTCAGGTACCTGTTTAAATCACAGGACCAATTGGAAGAATGTACAAAGGTTTAACTAATGAATAGGAATGGACCACACTGGGAATAGGTTAATCCCAAAAATAATTAGATTGTTATTCTTGTTGTCTATCTTTAAAAATAAATTTGTTTATATTCCTTTCAGTTGTGAAGTTCTTTGTCTTAATTACCTTCCTAGTTCTCATCAGTATTTTTTATTTCTACTTGTGAATTTTATACTTGCTTGTGAATTCAAAAGTACTTTAATATGTAATCACCTCGGATTAGGCAGGCCCCACACTCAAGCAGTATCTGTTCAATACTCAATGTGAGCCTTAACAGAGCTAAGGGCTGACCTGTGTAGAGACAGGTAATGGGCAACTGAGTTCTTTTGCTTCCTGACCCAGGTTTCTTTCTTTGCAATGCACTAGGATTCTGCTTTGCCCCATTGATGAACTATTGCTGACAAGGTGATTTCCACCAGGAGAAACTTTCTAGTTTCTTAATATTATTTTGACTTTGGAAAACAGATAATTAGGATATGCTGAGATAGTAAAACTGATGCTTTCTGCTATTGCCTCTGAAGCAGGAAGAAAAAAACCCAAGAGTAATGGAACACTATTAAATTTAGTTCAGGAAATGTTATTAATATGCTTTATATAAAATCAAACAGGTATTTCAGGGCACTGTAAAATACTATTGAAACAGATTAAAGGCACTCATCACAGCACTCTAGACATCATACCATTCTCTGTCAGTGCGTTATTAAATAGCATGTATATGACAAATGTGTTCTCTAAGCATTGAAACACTGTTTTGTTTGGGGAGGAGAGGATATGCAGCAAAACAGCACTATTGGGTCATATTTTTAGCTGCTGCAAATTAACATAACTCCACTGGGAGTAGTGCCAGGAATTTGGAATGAATGTTGAACTTACAGTAGAACCAGCTACTGTGGTACTTCAATATATGGAGAGCTGGGGTGTAGAAAACATTTCAAAGAAAGCATAATGGATTATCTGTGGATAAGCTTTGCTTCTGTGCCAGGTGAACTGAATAAAATATTTCAAGCTGCAAAATACTGAATGTCTGTAATATGTTCAGTACTGGCATTGTAAGTATGCTATAGAGGAAAAGCTGGTACATACAAAAACATAACTTTCTAATGCAGTAGAATTCCCTGTGTGCAGATTCTGAAGTAAAAGCTAAAAACCCTGTTGTTCATAACCATATTCTCTAGTGAAACCCCTGTTAAATAAGCCATATGGTCATTACACTGAGGTTGGAAGCAAGAGAAGAAGTATTATCCTGAGTCAGAAATAAGGTAAAAGGCATTATTTTAAAAACTTAAAAAATTTCCTTTTTCATATATTAAAATTATATAGAAAATTTTTTTATAATTATTTAATATATAAAAAAAAAAAAAAAAAAAAAAAACAAACCCAAGAAAAAAGAAGTTTGGAGCCATTATATTTTTAAGAAGCTAAGAAGTGAAATGCAATATACATTGAAAGAAAGGCACTTTACTATTCATACAGTGTGGCTGAACACTGAATGAATTCTATCAGCTCTAAAACATTTGGCGCCATGGAGGACAGGTCAGTGGAGTCATTGGTATACAATGTGAGTTCTTGAAAGCAAAGTTAGAATACTGAAGGAACAGAGACAAAATACAACTGAAAGTAATCTAATACTGTGTATATCAATCTTTCCTGCGATGCTGTGTCCATTTCTGCTCAGCTTGCCTCAGCAGAGTTATAAACAGGAAGAAGAAGGGTTCAAAGCTGGATCAGTGACACCACAAATACTAGTGGAACCCATCACCACCAGTCATGATTAAAATCAAGACAAGACAAAACCAAAAAAAGATTAATCTTATGGTAAATGAATCATGGAAATATCAACAGTTATAGCAAACAATGCACTATCACAACTCTGACAGAGGGGAAAACCAAGTAAGGAATTATCAGGGCCAACAAGCATTCTTTTCAAAGGTCATAAATTATTTACCCCAGCTGCTTTCAATTCACTGGATGCCTCACCAGCTGGCTGGACAAGTCTCATCTCCGTAAACCAGGCACAGAAATTGAGTCCTTGTTAATAATACCGAGCTCTGGCTGTAAATCTCAAAATGAAGATACTTATTATGGAAAGGGAAATTGAGGTGCTGAAGTAATTCCTTGATTTGTTAAGGGGAAAATTCTTAGGAAAACCAAAAAACTTGGCTATGGAGGGCATGATACCTGTCAAATATCCTGGAATGAAGAAGAAGCAAAACAAAATCATAGTCTTGAAAGAAGAAACAAAACCCAGAGCCCACTAGCTGGTTCAACTGCTGCCAAGCTGGTGCACAAAATCTACTCCTATGTGAACTCATCTCAGACATTACTGGGAGCAGGATCTCAGTAATGAAGCACAAGTGTTTTTATTCATTTCCACTCAAATCATGGCCATATCTTAGGGCTTTGATTTTAGCCATTTGGAGAGTAGAAGTGAAATGAGGCATTTCACTCATTTAAGATGTAACATTAATGTGCAGCTTTGCTGGTTTCTTTTAACATGCAATTATTTCTTCCTTGATAAGATTCAGTAAATTGGTAAGATAATGAAGTAGCTATTCCCCAGGAATTATTATGTGATTTACGTTATCTTGTCTTAATACAATGGAAGATATTAAAACTAGAAATCTTTGCTGTTTTCAGCTCTTTTGCACATTCGTTTTACATGCTAAATATTGTAAAAAAATTCTAAACCTCAGGCATGTGGTGTTTCAAAAGCACATCATTGATTTGCCCATTGAATGTTTGTTTTGTTCTTATTAATTACAAATATGCACGTAATGATACACTGGTTTGATTTCATTATGTTATGCAGGCTTTTTAAAGCTGATGCCTAAGTAGTGTAATACAATCTGCTGAGCTCGGGACAGAGTGATTTGCAGACTGCTCTACATTAACCTGTAGTTCATGCACTGCTGAGTGTTCTCCTCTCCTAATTAGAGACTAGCCAATTGCACTATTTACAATTACTTAATATGACAATTATTTATGCAGAGAGATATGAAATAAAAATTTAACAAAAATGCAGAACAGAGACAAAACATTTAATTAGCAAAGCAATAAGTTTCAGGATACTGGGATCTTCAAAATGTGCTTTCTACTAGTTTGCTCTTCTGTTGTTTTGGTCCTCTTTCTCCAGGTGGAAATCATGTTGGCATAATCACAAAAAACTCCCACAGAGTCTTCTACAGAAAACCCTGGCACAAAATCTTCTTGATTTGAATAAATGTGTTGGTGCAGGTAACAGTGTTCCAAGCTCTGCCTCTTAAGAAACAGGAGTAATTGCTCCATGTTCAAAGCTGTCATGAAATTCTATTACAATACAGGATTATGTGCAAGGTGTGTGTGTGGGGGGGGAGACACTCCTCTTCAAATTTCTTTAATTCATGGAAATTGGTAATTTTTGGTAATTTCCATGAAGGTAATTCTTATTCATTTTGAAATTTGGGGGGGAACCCTGCAGATAGCAGGTTTAGCATTATGAGATGAGATGTGCTCTTGCTACTTTTCTGTGGAGCAAAATGATTTCTAACCAATCCAGATCAGAACAAGCACTTCAGCTTTCTCAGCTTTTTTATCTTCTTTTCACCTCCAACAGATTTCCTATTGCAGGGGCTAGAGCAACTCATATAGGCTCGGTAAACCCAGAATGATTCCTTCTGTAGCAAGCTTGGATTAAACTGTTAATGTTATGATTATGCAAGTAGTGGCTCCCTTGCTCTCTGAAGCAGTCTGCCTGGATGATGAAGGTTTAAAAGATAAAAAAATTAGTGCTTAAATGTAGTGTTTCCCCTAACCCAAACCATACTGACAGAACAGGTTATGGTGCAAATGTGTGTGACATTACACGAACAGATAAGAGCTGAGTATCTCTGAGCATGTATGGAGAGAGATGGCACCCTGATCAGCTGCTGTCAGTTCAACACATCAGAAAGCAAAGGTCCTAGCAAAGGAAAATGTTTCTGTTTTGCCTTCAGACTATTTCTAACTTTTCTGGGCTTATCACATCTGCAAAGCAAAGCAGAAGATAAAACTTTTTCTTGCATAAAATCTGATCTAGAAGTGTTGTGGGTGGGACAAAATAAGATCTATGCTCAATGGCAGAAATAAAATATGCAAATAAAGCTATGAATTTTTAAATCCTATCAGAAGTAAAGTGAAGAAGGAGAGTGGTTAGTAAGAGCCAAGTTAACAAACACACAGCATTATTACATTTCCAAAATGAAAAACAAGAAGCTCTGTATGTTTTCAGAACAGCATAAGAGATAAAAAGCATAGCTCATAATTTGCCAGCCCCTTTTTGCAGTACTTTCAAACACTCCTATTTAATATTGCTCAATCTATAACATTTGCACAAATTCAAATAGATAAAAATGTACCAGCATGAAATAGCAGCTGAAGTCTCACACATATTATGGCTAATTTGTGCCATGGCTTTTCAGAGCCAAGACAGAGATAAGGCCCTGTGTGAAGGAGCGGAAGGGTCCTTGTGGCCTCCCTCTTTATGCTGATTCTGTACAGCCCTATTTGCTCCCTGAGAGACTGCTGTTCACTGACACCGACATATGTTACAAGTGAGTAGCGCCTGCGTATCAATTGCACAGTGTAAAGGACCAGCAGAGGGGAAAACCTCTATTCAGCAAAGGTATAGATAATCTAGAAGTACAAATTAAGCTATAGCAGCATATGTAGCATATTTACCTTTGAAAAATGTGTGTACAGGTGTCTGAAGACAGGAGTGAAGCGTTAGGCAGCAGTGGGAGACTGTGGCTGTATGTGGGCAGAACACACTAGTTTTGCCAAAAAGAGGAGGGTGTGGCATTGTCCTTCTGAAGGAGTGAAAGAGGGTGACTGATATAAGGCATAAGGTATTCAATTAGCAACTGCATCATCTGCCCACAATTAATTGAGAGCTGAATATATGTATGATGGTTGCCACATGATGTTTTCAAAAAGATGAGGCAATAAATTTAACTTCAAAGATAAAGTTACACTGCCACTCAAGCAACATATTTCTTAATAATATACAGCGCAATCTTTGTTGAATATTTATAGTTTACCGATGCACACCACTCTGGCCTAATTCAGTATACCAGAACAGTGGACTTTTTTCAAACTCTCTAATGCACATTCATTTAAGAAAATACACAAAATCAGCAGTGACTTGCTACCAACAGTTCTGTTGCAAAGCAAAATGAGGAGATAAAGCCAATGACAGTTGGATTATGTCAGTCCTGTGGCCTGATGGGGGTGTTGGAAGAACACATAGCAGGGAGGAAATGAAGGAGTCTCATGCTCAGGCTGCTGACTTCCAGATGTCTCAACAGCTGGGCCCTCAAATGGTATAGCTGACCTGAAAAAAAGGTCTAGCACTGGCTGGGACAGGTAGCCCTGTTGGAGTTCACTGAAGTATGCTTTCAAGTATGCTTTCAAAATAAAGACTTGTACTTGTGAGATTTGGATAATGTTGTAGTGACAAAAGATTAAGCAAAGAAACAAAAGCCCTGAGCTATGTTTTATGCTACTTCAGTAGGGTAGGTTCTTATGAATGCTTTAACTTGGTTTTGCCATTCTCTTACTCTCTCTCCATAAAATGAGGCTAAATAGGTCAGCTATCCTATGGATGCCATGAAAGACTGATGAAAGTTGCTCTATAAAGGAAAACTATCGGTTGCGTATACTGTTGTACAACATATGCCACTTTGGGCTAACAATTGCTCCTGTTTTTATATCATACTTTTACAGTTTGTAATATTTCACAAAAGTAATCAAGATCAATGTATAGCTTCTTTGCTTCATTCTGTGTGAAACGCTCATGCTAGAAACCTCAGGGTTTATTTCATATATTACAAATATCACAGTGATCACATAAATACTACCTTTGAGATGAAGGATTTTCCTTAACAAAAGACTACATGTTTGGTGTGTTAGCTTTGTCACCCAAATCGTTCTTTTGCAAAATATTATGTACCTTCCTAAATGTGCTGAGAAAGCTTGTGCCAGATACTCTATGGCTATTATTCCAAAAAGCAAGAAAGATGCTCTGAAAAGAGCATTTCTTTTATAGAAGATAATGGAAGGGTAAAGTTATCCTAAAGGTAAAGTAAGGTCAAAGCTGTTTAAAGCCGTCAAATAATTTATCCTGGAGAAAGAATACTGGCAGGCTGAGCTAATCAAACAGATTGGTTGACTGAACACTGGCTAACACACAATGGCACTTTATTGACTTTCCAGAAGTTGTCGATCCTTTCAGCCTCCCCTGCATTACCGTAGAACGACACACGTCAGGAGCTCTGCTACAGTTCTAACTGCAAACAAGGCAAGTATTCCTGAAATACTGCTCACTGCCCATTAAACCTTAGCACTTCCTCAAGCTGACAAAAAACTTTTTAAGTCTAGTAAACTACTTGGAAAAAAGTCTCTTGGGTTTCCCAGAGAACCTCTGGAAAGTCGTGGTGTCTCTACATGTCTGTGAAATAAAATCTGTTTAAAAAATCCACTTTGTTTTTCTTTTCCTTTATCCTGCCAGTTGTGCAGTCTTGGTTATATGTTTGCACAAAAGCAAATTGTGTTTTTAATGTAGGTTATATGTGATCTATACAGTGTTTCTCGAAAATGGGAGTGCCATTATCATCATTATTGCTGTACTCTTGCTGCCTTAATGGCTTACAACAGAGAATTTCAGTCTCAGCTTGTGTTTCACCTTCTTTTGCTAGCAGTCCACAAAACTTTCTCCCATTCTGCTGAATGAAGATTTTGTGGCTTTGCTTCTTTCGCTTCCCATAAGATGCAGTCAGTTCAACCTTTTATATAGTCTCTTCAGTTTAACGGAGTAACAGCCAGTCAAGCACTGTACACTTCATGAGGTAATGAAAATTTGTAAGAAAGGAATCATTGTAGGCAATTGCAGGAATAGGGAAAGAAATAACTAACCATATTCAACCAGAGCTAGAAAGAACTCCATTAAAAGCTCCTGTGGTCTCAGAGAAACCAGATGGTTCAGAACTTGCATGGTGTGTATAGCTGTCCTGCTATGCTGAAAACTAGAGAATTATACAGCTGCCAGGCCAAATCTGTCACTCACCAGAACATAAATATGCAATAATTCTATTAGCCTTTGTGGATTTATGTCACTTCAAGGGAAATCAGAATCCGACTATTTGTTTTCCCTGCTTCCTATGATGAATATTGTGCTCATCATAAATACACGGTGTCAGGAAAACCCAAGTGTTGAGGTTAGAATAGATGTCTTCTAAAGTGGCTGGGAAGCAATTGCGGCAAATAGATTCTCCTGATGAATGCATACAGTAATGTCCAGCTCCTGCTTTTCACAAAGTAGAATATAGCATTTTGTTCAAACTTGACTTTATTCAGAACAAAATGAAACCATGGTCATTTGCCAGCCTTCTTTTCCTAAAGGGTTTGCCCTAAGCAGGTTTGAAATAACAGCTTAGAAAGTGCAGAGAGAAATACAGACTTAAAGATGACATTTTTAATTTCCTATAGCTAGACTTCAGTATTTTATGGGACTGACACGTGACCTGAATCCAGTGTCAGGTGTTTTAAGTTTAAACAAAGGCAAAGACATAATAAAAAATGGGACATTATGTTGACCCTTGTTCATCCTTGTTGCAATTCTGGATATTAACTGATTTTTTTTAAGGTAAGAACACTAAGGATTTTATGCAAGTGAACTTTGGATGCCCTTTGGTACCAAATACAAATTAGCTAAATTAGCTACGTACTGGACAGTGCTTACAGAGGAAGGCCAGGGCTAGTCACCTGTGGTTTGGCCATTTGAAGGCTGAACTCTGGTATGAAGGACACTGGGATGGTCTCCAAGCAGGGATCAGCTTGCTGCAGCCAAGTTTGGAAGAGGAGCTGTGAAAAGATGCAGCAACTTTGGGGGCTTCAGCAACTTTGAGAGTCTGTATCTGGGCTACCTAGGCTCATGGGTTTTCAGTTTCTAAATGATGCCGGCCTGCAAGCAAAGCAGGTTATCCTGGGACTGTATGTACTGAAATCAGTGCTGCAGTTCACAGTCTGAAGCAGGTCACAGACAGTTATATTCAGCACTTGGTCTTGATGCGCTGCTTCTGGAGCTCTGTGACCTGGTTCAGGGAGCAGCAGGGAATTAAGGTAGGATGCACCTACTGCTTTTCTTTTCTTTCCTTTCCTCTTTTTTTTTTTTTTAAATTAACTTAGAACATCACAAAATATGTAATGGCTGTTGTTACCACCAAATTAGTCTGATCTCTGGCTTTGTGTCTGAATGTGCAGGAGCTGTGAAGCACTATAAATCAGTTCATAAGCCACTGTAACTTCTAGTTTACCTACCAGGCAATTATTCCTATTAAAAACCTTTGATAAATACTTTTAGGGCTAATGACATATTTCCATAGTCATCATAATAGGCATCTTGAAATATTGTGGATAATATCTACCATCAGCCAGGCATGAATTTCCTGGGCAAATGCAGATTTATAGCACCATATTAGACCATCTGCAACTCCAGTGACTTAACAGTGTATTTTGAATGTATTAGCTTGTACGGTCATTAGCTGCAGACACTGGACATAACAAGTGGTATCCCATCTAGATCCTGCACAGGATTGATATTAGCAGAAATCAATGCTTATCTGAAATAAAAGTTATTTATTTCTTCAGCTGAATTTACATGTAATATTTCCAGCCTTGACAGAAATTCAGAATAAGATTGCGATTTATAGATGTGTTTCTGAAGCAAAAATATAGAAAGATCTTATTTTCAGACTGATTCTGCTGTTATTCAAAATTGGGGTGTTCTTATGTCAAAAATACACATGTACTAAATATCTTTTGAGCAGTTACATTGCCATTTCTGTTGTACTCAATTTCCAGGGGGGAAATCTTCCTTAAGCTGCAAAAACACAGTACAGAGCTTTAAGTATAAGCACAAGAGGATTACAAACCAGATAAGCTTATTTTGAAGAGGACAAGGATCTCACATTTCACATACATGTTTTTCTCCCATAGGAAATCATAAAAGTCCATTCTATTTGCTAGACACATCTTACACAATTCAGAAAACACACTTGAGAAGAATTACCTTCATTAGATGTAAGGTCTCAACAAACATGAACATGCCGTCAGACATTTCTTTCTTAGCCGCTTGGACATCTTGTCTGACATAGTGCTCATAATCACTCATTTAGAAAAATGTAAGTAATAAGCTGATAGAAAAGTGATCAGCTTGGCTAATGGGGTTACATTCTCATGCCTTGAAAAACTGATTGCTGTTTTGCATCTATGCTTGGAGAGCCCAAATTCTGCTCTCTCACACACTTTTGCAATAAATGGATGTAAGCCATATTGAAATGATGGTGTTGCAAGTGGGATTCAGTTTCTGTATGACCATCAGTCTGAAATGGCAATGTAGATCAACAAATATATTTCCGTGTACTAGCAGGTAGCTGTAGAGTTCTGAATGGGTAAAAAACCCCAAATCCAACTGCCCAAGTTTTTTTATTGGGAACAAACAACATCTGTAGTGAAAAACAAGTATCTGTAATGACCTACAGAAGGGAAGCAGGATAAACTCAAGATATTGCTAGTATTGTAGGTTTCAGCATAGCAGGGTTTTTTTCTTGTGTTTTTTTTGTGGGTTTTGTTTGTTAGTTTGTTTGGGTTTGCATATTCACAGAGGATGTAGGACAAAGATTGTGCCCTTCAGTATAGAGGAATGCAACAAAACAGCAAAAATCCGCTAACCATCGCACTTGGACTAGGGGAAAAGTTCTTCCTGATCCTAAATATCGCTACCAGTTTAACTATAAGTTTACTTCAAGTAGTGCCAGGAGCAGTGCAGTGCTGTGCTTTTGCATCCCTTATAGACATGTGGCCTGTTTCCAGTTGACTGGTCAATAAAAGAACATAACAAAACCAAAAAAAAACAACCTAGGAGCCAATTTATGCATCAAGAGAGAAAAGGAAAAAAAAAAAAAATCCTTCTTTGCCCAAAGGCAGGCAGTGAATGCCTTGAAGCACAGGATTAGTACAATGTGATAGATGTCATGAGGAAGCAGTGATCCAATTTGCTTTCAAAACTGCTGCAAGACTTGGACCCAAAGATTCATGTCTGTCCAAGGCTGCTTTGGGTAGTGGAAGGCATAGCTTTCAAAACTTGTTTCTTTAAGTATAATTTCTTCCTGTGGAAAAAAAAAAGAGAAACTTTTATCTCTGCAGAGCTGACTACTGATCTAAAGAGACATTTCAAAACCTGAAGTTAGCAAAATAAATACCCTATGCCAGAAACCTGCTGATAGATGGTCACCTGGGAAATGGAGTCAGAGAGTAGAGGTGCAGGCAAAGGAATCAGGAGTAAAGGCTTCAGAACAGCATGCACACCGCTTTGTAAAAACCTTCCTTCCACAAAGTCTATGTCCTTCTACCTCCATATCAAATACTAAGATTTATAGCTTTGACAAGAAGATATATGTGTAGGATTGGGTACTTGACTGTCTCATTTTCTAGGAAGTCTCATTTCACATTCTGGGCACCATATTTAAATTCTGTCATAAGAGGAATTTACATCAGCAGAAAGAGAGAAAACTGTGGTGGTGGTAGTGAGGATCATGGCAAAATATGGTCTATATATATTTAGGGACGTCAGAGTTTTGTTTTATTTCTGCTGCATAATGAACATTTTTTTTTTCTGATGTATTTACTTCCCCTTAATGATTTATTAAGATTATATTTTTCTGTCTGATTACACAGGTTAACAAAAATAGAACCGACGGAAGATGAAGATATTACCCTTATCTAGACTAATGCATTTGTGTATGTGAGTATCTATGTGTGTCCATTTCTGGACCAATCCAAAACCAAATTTGCTAAGAAAATATCCATTATTTTTATTGGAGTCAATATTTGTTTCAAATAATATTTTTTGAGCTGTATTAGTGCCTACAAATCCAACTGGAGATGAGGGCCCCTACTTGGCATGCGCTGTATATAACTATAACAAAAAGCATACCCTATCAAAACCTTACCATCTGCACAGTTGAAGGGAGATAACAGTGGGTACAATAGGCCTGAGCAGAATGAAGAAGTTGAGATGCAGTTTAATCAGTGTAATAGGCATCAACCTGAAATGAGCCAAAGACTGATCTTGCAGTGTTTGCTCAAGGCAAAGGGTTTTGTTATCTTCATACACCTGTTTTGCACTGTGTAGAAGGAAATGCCCTCAGGAAGATCATTCCCCTTTCTGGCCATCATTTGTTGTCAGTGATATCAGTGATAAAAAGTAGAGCTATTATTACTTTAGTATGTACATATTTCAAAGAGAAGAGTTTACCCTGATCCACATGATCATGGTAACATAAAAAGGAAAAAAACAAGTTTTCCTGCATAAATAATATTTGTAATACTTTAGATTTCAAAAGATAGTAATGCAAATGGCAGTACAAAAACAAAGGTATCCAAAGGAAAGGGGATGTACAGTCAGATTTGCTAGAAAATCAATACATGTTCGTTTCCACTAGATACATCTAGATCATTCAGGAAAATGGTAATTCTCTCTATACATATTTAAAGCTGTCAACTTGGATACAGCTTAGATTAGTTATAGCTGGAGGTCACATTCAGTGCATGAGATGTGTGAGAGATGCCGACTTTATGTCATGTTTTTATTCACTTCTGTTTGATGGTAGGTATTGTTGCCTCAAATCAATTTCTAGCAGATGATTTTCACACTACCAGAATCACAATGACTGAGCAGAAGAGGTCCCTTAGGTTGCCCTTTTAGGCACTTTGGCACTTGCCAACCTGTTGAAAGTTGCATAAATGAATATATTTCTTGGTAAAAATTTTTTCTATATGGGAAAAAATAATGCCATATTCACAAGCTAACACCTTTCGTTTTGAATCTGCTGCTTCTTGAAAAAAATGAAAAAAAACACTTTAACTTCTCAAAAAAGGCAATTTAATAAGTAAAAAATATCTTTCTTGAAGTATGTATTAATAAAAGAGATTTTCCCTGTGCATTTAATACATTGCTAATGACTCATGAATTTCAGCTTTTAAGCACCAACTTGGATATCTAACAACCCAAAATAGAAGGCAAGCCACAAAGTGAGAAAATTCCTTCCATCTCCTTCTGGACAACCTTTTCCAAGAGCTTCCTGATAAATGAAAAAATAAGTTTCAGAAAATGTATTTTTTTCCTAAGGGATGTGGGTATTTTCACTGGATTCATGATTTTCTGATTTCACGTGCCATAATCAACTGCAGATTTCTCTATCAGTAATACCATAGGAGCTGGTGCTTTTGTGCTCTTTAGGTTATTCTGCTTCTCAGACTGCTTCTCCTGAGAGTCCCAACCCACAGTGTCCCATCAGGAATGGATTTCACAGAAATATGCTTGGAGCAGTGATGAGGATATAGCAGAATGAGCACACTGTCAAACTGTATTTCTAGTATTTATTGACTGTAGGAAAATTCAGCTATGTATTGCAGCTATATAGTACAGTAATATATCACCCAGACCTCAGCTTATAGTATATATGTATGTAGCAAATTCAAAATATTACGCAATCAGTAATCCAACACTTGGAGTGCATAATGCTCCAGTATGATGCAGGGGTTAACCAAGGTCCAGATGTGGGTGAAGTTTGTCTGAGGGCATACATGCGACTGCAGAAACACACTGCTTTCAGGTTACTTTTTGAAGTTGAAAACAACGATTTACAAGATATATACTTTTGCATTTCTATTGAGGAAAGGAAAACACGTGCCATTTATTTGATAAAAAGGTGGGCTAATTATCGGGTGGCCAGATGGCAAAATACAAACTACAATTCACAGGCGAGCATTCAGCACAGATCAACACCTCTCATATGGCTCCCACACCTAAACAGCAGTAAAAACACAGGGCTACAGTAATGAAATGCTGCAAGGGTTTCAAGCAAGCATCTAAACTATCTTCTTGCATTCAGCAAGGAATAGTTGGATTAGTGCAATACAAGTTTTCCACAGAGAAACTGTGTGGACAAAAGTTCTCAGTAATTAAAAATTCCTTCATATACAAAATGGGGGGAAAAATGCACAGCAGAGCAAAGCCTTAGGAAATGCACAGAAACCCAAACCACAAAAACCTCAGAAGAGAGGATAACCACAACACACATCCTGACTGCTGCAGACACATATGGCTCTTTAATGTGGTTACAAGTACAGCATGCAACAGGAACCTTTTATTGCACGTGAGATCATTCAAACACATACTGAGCAAACAAAAAAAAATCCATTTCCATAACATGTGCAAAAAACCCAGCATCTGACACTGACTGCAAAATACACTTTGCTATAAGGGGGTCAGAGAAAGCAACATGATGGACAAGTTATAAGAACCTGAATAGAAATGAACATTCACCACTAATCAGTGCCAAGAAAAGGCAGCCGATGAATCTGCACAGGCAGAGATGCAGCTGGCATGGGCTGGGTGTATGTGGGATGATGCAGGATGCCTTGCCACAGAACAGAGACCATGGCTGTCCTGGGCACTAGCAGCAAGGAAGGAGTCCTAAACCCTATGAACACTTGTAAATCTTGTCCTCGTAGAAATCAGTCTGAAACTCCTTTAAAGGAAGGTAACCCCTGTGTTTGCCCTGGACTCAAACACCCATAAAAGTCTGGGGTCTTCCTTGTGTAACTGTTGATTTGCACAGGCAAACCTGAGAAACATTGATGCAGCACCCTGCAGTCTGGGGACCAGTTTTGGATTTATCTGCCTTTGCGCCTCAGTGCTGAGCACACAACACACCACCTGCTGACTGCTTGAGGACAAATGGAAGAGGATGGCATCTTCTTGTACTTTGTGGGTTTTAATTAATTTTGTATTTCTCAACTAGGCTCTATAAGACAGAAGAGGGTATGTTGGAAGATTTCTTAGTCATTAGTAATTGTCAGCAGAGAATGCATTTGGGGTTTCTGCTCTGAGCTCAGAAGAGGAAAAAAGTCAGAACATATGTACTTTATTAGTGCTTTTTCTGAACAAAATCCTTAATTAACATAAAGGGTATTCTGACTTAAAGAACTGCTGTTGCTTCTATTTCTTACTATTGCTGGTTTGTTTTAGGTTTTTTTTTCACCCCCCTGAATAAGAGAAAGCAGGACAGGAATCTTGAGTTTCTTTCCCTCAAAAATATTAGTGGTGAACACTGACCAGAGCCACTTCTGCAAGGGTGCTGATGACAGAAAGGAGGGCTGGCTTTCTAAGAGCACTGGCCTCTTTGGCAGCTCTTTGAAGATGCCCACTAAGAGCAGCACCATTTGCATTCTCCAAAAGCTTCACCCACGCAGCTTTTTGGTGCCCTCCCATATGAACAGTGGGTGATGAAGTTTGCCCTGAAGTTACCACTGTTCACTCTCCTGAAAGTTCAACATTCACAGGGGATGTGAAGCCAGAAAAAGAATGGTGATCACTGGCGGGTATGATGACTGTAGGCATCAGCTGCTTGGTTCTGCAAGCAAGTTCTGACTGTTGCCTTCAGACCCAAATTCAATGCAGTTACATGGTGGAAAGTGTAGACTAGCAGAGCATTGCAACTAGAATTTTTCCTAGTTGGAGGGAAGGGAAAGATTTTTACCTCTGAAATTTAGCTTCTGTTCATTTTCACAAGTCCTGTGGCTATCAGTGGGTTTTAAGGGTTTTTCTCCTGGCTGGTACTTTGAAATTTAACTTTCTATACAGATTGGAAATGTAATAGACATGTATATTTTCTTCACATTCACATTTACAAACTGACATGTTTGGAATATTTTGTGACCTAATTGTATAATGAAAAAGCAAAGTATATCAACACGCCAAACACACAGAATATGAGAGATATATTTAGGCATGCACATACAATGTCAACAGCAAATTTAACTACATTTTTTACAAGAATTACTGAACTGCTGGCAGCAGATTTATTTGAATTAACCTGGCTACATGAGATTTAACATTGGGAAGCAATAAGGATGGAAATGATATTTCCTCAGCTCCTATATAGCTATTATTCATATTCAGATTCTGCAGGAATGCTAACTAGAAATTTGAATTATACGCCCTTATTAATAAACTCGGCTCTGAGAGGTACTTCCATAACAGCACTTTCCCTCTGCCTTGGTTCCAGCAGCTGGAGATGGTATCTGCCTAAATTCTGTTCTTTCTACAATACTTTAGATGCATCTGGATGGCCCAGAGAAAGGTTGCATTAAGTCAAGAACCTAGAGAAACAGAAGTGGCTTTGTCGTGTAAGGTGAAAATGCTTAGGAAGCCTGTGAAGTGGGTGCTATGCACTTAGTTTCCTTGGAGTTCCATTTTCACAAGATTACAGAACAGCGTATTTCAAATTATAGACCAGACGGGCTGTGTTTCAGATTCGCTGCTCAGATGTTCCCAATGGCTCTGCTTTCTAAATGAGAACGATTTTACTGCTCCTACCATGAACTATCACTGCCTACCCCTATACGTGCGAAATCTTATTGAGGATTTGTATTTTTTGCCGCAATATTTACATCTACAAACTACTTTCATAGTTTCAAGATATCTTAAGAAATTCAGACACATATAATTTTCTCCTGCAAGAAGCTTTGTATAAATCAAATGGTTGTTGTGTTTTGTCTTGTTTTGTTTTGTTTTTCCAAAATAAAGCAACATTCAATGTAGTAGCAGCATTGAAATCATAGAGCACAAATGACCTAAATGCTCCAGGACAAGGGTGATTGTTCCTGGCATTTGATACTCATCCCTGAAGCCCTTGACTGACAACTGAGGACAACACTACAACTGGATCACGCACTTCTGTAACTACAGAAGATATTTTAAAAGAGAGAAACAAGAGGCTTCTTCTTCTGAGCAGGGCTCGGTCTTTACTGGAAAAGTAAGCCAGAAGAAGAAGGGTAATATCCCACTTGCAGCTAACCACTTTGCTGAGAATAAAATAGAAAATACATCCCACACTAATGTCTTAGTGGCGTTAGGGTCTGGTCCTGATCTCAGACACAGGCATAATTACTGCAAAATCATCTCCTCTGTAGAGGCATAAGCAAGATTTTGTAAAATCTTTGCTATGTATTTACCCAGGATTAAACCTGACTCTCACTGTGGAACTGACTTGAAAAAGCAAAGAATCCTCAAAGGTTAAAACAAACTTCATCTGCAGACAGGATATTTTTTGTTCACAACACCCATATCCACATGAATTGTCAGCTACAAGCACATGCAATGTGTGCTACAGAGTCATGATCACAGTGGGGCAAGAGAGGCACCAGATGGTGAGAGATGTGAGGGCCACAACCTCAGGGTGCTCTGCAGGGCCAGGGCAGGCTCTGGAAGAAGCATCTGGCAGCTGAAAGGAGCACAGAGGGCAGCAAGTCTAGGCAGGAGAGAGCTCCAGAAGAAAGAACACTGTGGGGAATAAAACAAATGTGTCCAGTGTACCAAAATGCTCTGCCCCTGTCTGAATACAATAAACAGCTTTGTGCATGGACCTGCAAGACCTGTGTATAATCATTGCTTGGTTAATTTACCCTATTAAAATAATTCTATGCACAGAGAGAGGAAAAAGCATGAGCATTTATTGCATCTGAAATTCACTTGCATAAACAAAACCTCTAGTATTGCTTTACACATGATTTCACTTACCTCTGTTTTATACCATTGTAATCCCAGTAATTTCAGCAGATATTTTACACTGCAGCATCTAAAGCCAGAGTGTGTCCTTTCCAACAGACTTTAAATATTGTGATCTTGGAAGGGATTTTTCATCTTGTGGGATAAAAATTTTTACTGAGAATATTCAGACCATAGTTTTTGTATGCATTTTAAAAATTGTCCATAAAGGGCTATAAACAGCCTCTGTGGAAACGGAAGTTTGAAATGCTGAAAGACTGAAATATTTGTGAGATTCAGAGATTCATTGGACATACAATTCCAATAGCAAGAATGATTGTTCTCTGCAGATTACCCCACAAAGCATTCATTACATTCAGTCTTTTGTCTAAAGTGTAGGTCAGTAATCTATAGTTCTGAAATTTTCCCTTTTAATTTCTCAGTTCACAGTGTTTGACATTTGACCAAGATTAGGTTTTGCTTATTTCATGGTATGTGATGATTTTATCAGAATCTCAATTAAGAGGTTCCAAGATTAAATTTTAACCTCTGTCATGCTTAGTTTGTAGCGTTCATGGACAAACACAGTATATACGTACGTCTTTTTAAGGAAACTTCTTTTCCTTAGATTTTTTACATTAGCAATATAGTCCCTTGTTAAAACAAAAAGTCTGCGCAAGGAAAAGCGAATTGTGTAACTCCACTAGTATCATCCCTCCCTCGGTATCCCTGCAGATCGGTACTGCATGCTGCTGCTCTCCATTCCACATCCTTAACTGTGTGCTGTGGGGTGATGGCTGCTAAGAATTGTCCTCTGTAATGCTCAAATGTCTAAAACCACTGCAGCCAGCTGTAATAAACTCCATGACAAACATTACTCTGATGCCAATATCCTCATTGTAGCACATATATTTATGACACACCCAAAGTACTGCATGACATTGTGAGGGCCCAGTGACTAAAATAATGAGTGGCCACTGTACAATAACATGTCATTTTACAGTAGGGAACCTCTGTATGGTAAGCATGGCTCCACACAAAGATCGATTAGAACCAGATAATAAAAATTGCATTGCAATTGGCACCCTGATGAGCTTGCTGGAATGATTATTAAAATGGTAGATTGGTCTTCTTGAAGCATACACATGTTCCCTATGGCACCTTCTGGTGGAGTCAAAGTTCCAGATGTCAGAATTGGAATGGAAATGGTTGTAGTTGACCTCACTGATATATAAATAATTATGCTGCTGGTATGCAGTACAGAGGTCACATACCTAACAAACTCCAATCAAAACAAGCATTCTTGTGGTCCTTTTTCTGGTCCAGAATTCAGAAAACCTGCATTCAGTTCCTTGTCTCTACTATGTACTGCCTGTACCACTGAAGTGACATCCCTATGGGTAAAGGCCTAATCCAGTTGCTGTCACTGGCAAAATTCTCGCTGACTTGCACAGAGAGAGACATTAGTTCTAACCTTTATGTTCCTCATCTAGTAAATAAAGAAGATATTTCATTTCACCTAGAACATCTGCCTATTTTTTCTTTATTTAGACTATAATGTTTTGGACAAAGACTGTTGCTAATTTGGGCCCTTCTATGAAATTAAGGTTGGTAGTAACCTGTGTCATCCCCAAGTCAAGCAACACCAGCATGTGACAGCCCAAATATCAGTACCTTAGGTCTCTAAAAACCAAGCATGCTCACCAATTGGTAGAAAAATGAAGCTAACAATTTGTCAGAGGCTTACATGATCATGCTGTGGCATTCAAGTGGTCCTGTCCTATGGTTAGCCCTCCAGTGCTTTTCCCATACCTTCACAGTCAGCACTACACTAGGTGCTCAGAACGAATAAAGATGTTCTCCTGAAGCTCACTGGGAATTTAGAGCAGCTCAGCTGCCCTCAGCATTTAGAACAATTAGACCATTCTCTATAAAATGCTCAAATGATTAGACAAACGTCTGATCATTCCAGCACAGCTGGTACTTTTTGAAGTGGCCATTCTCAGTTGAGCCAGATTAATGTGGTTAAGAATATTAAACTTACTCTTAGATAATATCTAGCACAAAGGCCCTCAGTCTCAGTTAAGATCTCTCTGAGTTACAGTGACATAAATAAGACTGAAATAATTACTGCGGGAATTAACTGATATTTAGCAATTTCCATTTTATTACAGCATTTGCCCTTTGAAAGCTGAAGTGATAGGTTCTATAGGAACATTCGATGCTTGTGGAAACACAACTGTAATTAATGATAATGGCAAGATCAAGTGAGACAAAAATGTGATGAAGTCTCATAGAAAGTTTACAATTTAAACAAAAATATATTTGCAAAATTAGTGCATTTAAAAAGCATTTGTTCAGGTTGTTCTACGCATGCAACAGAAGTTTTAAGTAAGTACTGGAAGAATTCTTTTTTTGTCCAGAACTCCTGAAGTTGAAATGATCCTTGTAGTTCTTCCTTGGGTGAGACAATCCATTCTACTGGGGAGACCATGTATTTCTACAGTCTAGTAATATCTTCTTCCAGCTTGATACATTTTGTCTTACACTACAGTACAGAGTGAATAATTTTCCATTATAAGTAGGACTGTTTTCTCACTTCAGCAGAAAAAGAAATGCTTAATTTTCATCTCACCAGCATTTAATTCACTTTGGGTCTATTTCTCATTCTAGCTAGTTGTGTAAATCATGCCCATCTGTTTCTCTGCAAGTCAAGTAATAGTTTTTATTTTTGAAATGTGTTCTTTTTGTATATTGCAATACATCTTAGAATAATATTTTGCTGACCGATTGACTAAAAAGAGCACTAAAGAGTTTCCTTCACACCCATGAGGTTCACAGTAAGTGCAAAAATTTTCTTTGGTCACAGCAAAAATGAAAGCAATTATTTTAAGGAGTGCCAGGTCTATGCTATGCGTTCACATCAAAGGCAAACTCCAGTTTCTAAATGCAAATGATATAATATAGTCTCTCAGCTCTAGAAGAATGCATAAGAATAAAAAACAGAAAAATTATAGCTTAAATCCACATGACAGCCTTCTGCTCAGAAAATGAAGAGACAGCAGGAAGTAAAATATACAAAGAAGGAAAAGCAAAACAAAAGGAAAAAGGAGATACAGCCATTCAGTAGTAAAAATAGTGAAATGATTCAAGGGGGTCACTCATAATGGAAAAGTAGATTCTTTAGTTTCAGATGAAAATATGAATGGATCTTGAGAATTTGTAGAACATCTTTACTATCATATATTATAATGGTTTGACCCAACTTGTCTTAGCTGTTGTCCACACCGATGGGGAAAAAATTCTTTCTGACCTCAGAAGCACGTCTCAGCTTGGGCTCCAGCTGCTGTACAAGAGTAATTTTTCCTTACCTCATTCCCTTCCCATGTGACAAAGACCAGAGCAGGTAGTAGATACAGATATTTGTGATAATTTTCTGTCATATATTCAAGGGGAAGAAAGACAACACAGCGTGTCAGAGACATACCACCTCTAATGGCTGCTCCTGGAAGGAGTAGGTTACCCAAGGCACCCAAGCTGCTCAGAGCTACTGCTGAAGACATGAAGATGCAGCTTTGTCTTTGAATTTCTGGCTCCTGTTGCAGTTAAGCTTTTTCTTTTCAAACTTACAGAAAAAAAAAACCTAGTTGCTTTAATGAGATACTTCAAATAATGTCACACAGTGCTGAATAGCTCCCTTGTCAGGCTACCACTTCACTGTCCTTCCATAAATATGAAAGATACAGAGCGGTTCTGCTCCGAGATCTCTCATTCAGGAATAAGCTATTGGCTCCTTGGGTATGTGCTTTTTACTGCAGGGCTCCTGGAGCAAAGCCAAAGAATCATTCCTAAGCAGCTCTGAACATCAAGTGGATGTAGTTTCATCTGTTGTTTTGAGGCATTTTTCACTTTATTCTCCAGCCTATCTGTCCAAGGATGCACAGGTTACAAAATTACACCATTTGTTTCTTCTTCCAGGCAGCTGGCAGGCAGTTCCCCCTGCCTCCCCATTCCCTTCTCCTCGTTATTTTTGTTACTCCTTGACCAATTTCAGCCCCACATAGCAGATGGTTAGAGATCGCAAATACAACAAACATTTACACTGAAATCTAGATGCTGATTAAAGATGAGAGACCCTACTGGTGCTGCTTCTGAAGTGAATGCCCTGACTGGCCATTTAGCATGCACATTTTACCAGGCTATATAGCTGAAAGCTGGAAAAATAGCTTGAACTCATAGGAAGTGCTGGTGAGGGGAAAGCAAACCTAACACCAGTGGGCTGGAGAACTACTCTAATACGAAGAAAGGATATGAGGCTTTGGGAAGTTGCTGCAAGTACTGCAGGGCAAGCTAGGAGGACAGTAGGAATCACGGCAGCAAAGCAAAGGAACATAAGGATGAGCTGAGTGTATTGTGGTGAGAATACTTCAAAGGATATACTATACAGACTCAAAGGAAACCCAGCTTCACCAGTCCCACTGTCTGTGGATTAACTACTTGGGTGCAGTTACCTCACCAGGACTTGAGGAGTGGAAAAGAGTCCATGGTTTGGAGATCTCAAAAGAACTCAAGCAATTGAGTCTGCAGTATGGGTCTTCCTGCTATTAAGCAGGAGGGACTGAGAAAGCCCAACAACAACTCCAGCAGCAGCCCCAACCACTCTGATCCAAAGGGATCCCAGAAACTTCAAATAAAACAATCACTTTTTATTTTCCCTGCTCAGACAAGTCAAACCAGGACTAGGCTGTGTACCTTTCATGCTGCGTGACTAAATTTTACCTGGCTCATTGCTTTTCCATTTCCATTTCATGGCTTGATTCTCTGCTATCTTAATTTGTGTAATTATATTGCTTCTTCATTCCTATGGATCTGAATTGAGAACACAGAACAGCAGAACAGGAAATTATTCTCGTCTTGCAGGATCCTCATCCTCCCCCCACACCTTTTCTGACCAAAATTTAAGTTTTCAAAAAATGTTAGAGGAAACAAGATAAAACCTATACCTTTATGCTGGAATAGCCCTGTGATATGGGCAATCACACAGGAACTGTATCACCACCTGAACATATACCAGGTTAATTTAGCAGGATTCAGATCCAAGCTTATAGCAGTTTATGAATGCTTGATTTTTCATATACAGTGTTTTCATCTAAACATACAAAATGTGCAAACACATATCTATGGATATCTATTCTCTGTATGATGTGTGATACAGAAAAATCTGCAAAAATATTTTCCCAGCCCTGCCACCAAAGGCAAGCTTTTAGCTTTTCAGATTTTTTATGCATACATGTAAGGCATGCATGTTTGTGTGTGTGTCTGTACATATGCACAGATACGTACATATACAGAAATCTGAAAGTGTTGTCATGATTCCAAATATGATTACAGATGAGCTAAGTCAGAATGCGTGCTGCTGCATGCAGCTCCCAGTGCAGTGAGATTGGACACCTGTTCACCCCAGCCACCAGTGAAGCTACAGGACTGCGACAACTCTAGTCCCGTACAGTTAAGGTGTTCTGCTGTTTGTGAACTATTTTATTCTTTCAGTGAATGCAATCTCTCAGAGTAGCTGAATTAGAGGATGAGATGGCGACTGCCTCACTGGGCATGTGCAGTGTCATAGCAGGTTCTAACAGACCCTGTCTGGATTCAACAGCCAAAAGGGAAAGCAGCACAGAACAATCAGAGTTAACATTCCTGCTGAGTTGCACGGATGGATAGATAACCTGATGCATTATGCACATGTCCTTTACTAGATAAAATAATTAAGCAATAGGTGGACATCTCTTCCTTAGAGTTTAAAATCATTAAGCAAATTTATTTGGAAGTATTCCTAGACTTGCAATTATTCTTATTAGATTTAATAGCATCACAGAATGATGTGGGCAGCCAGCATCTTTCCTGATGCAATTCAAGTGATGGGCTCACGCTGTGTAATTTGAAGTCATATTACCACTTGTTATTTTTTTTCCACTTTGAAATACTTTGTTTTCAGCACTATGCATACATTCATCTTAATTCTGGGAAGTCTTTGTGTTGTCTGCCTTTCAACAAGGACTCCTTATTTACCAACAATTGTCTTGAAAAGTAAACAGATCAATAAAATAACAAAGCAGTTGACCAGAAGAGCAGTCATTGCTGACTTGCTGTTCTTTGGTAATGGTCATCAAATATACAGGTATGATTTTTCTACACAAGGAATTAAAGAAAAGCTAATTGTACAGACTACTATATTAAATATTAAATATATTCCTGTCTTCCTTGGAAGACAACTCAATAATAAAACAAAATAATCACACTTTATCTCCAAAATTACAATATTCTGTGCAGTGCCTTAGCAACTTGTAATGATGATACAAAGGGATTCTTTTTTTCTTTACCAGTACTCACTTCACTTTTAGACAGAACTTGACTGAGATCCACCTTTATTGCATGGTAAAGGAAGAGCACAGCAGTTGAATCTCCAGCCATTTGCTCAAATCTCTGTGAACCTCTGCTGATAACCAAGAAATCTCCAGACACTTATGAAAGCTACTGGTGCATCAGGAGGTGTTCTCTCCCTTTGGCCTTTTCAAATTAAATTTTATTATTAAATTTGGAACCCAAATGAGCATAGGAGGGAAGGAAAGAATAAGATGAAAGCAGAAGTATGTTTTTATCTCATGTACCAGTCTATGTAGTAACAAGGCTGTTTGTATAGCAAATGATGATGGTTGCTTCACTCTCTTGGAAGCACCTAACCAAGAAAGTGTTCTTGCTGAAGGAAGACCTTGCTTTGTATTTAAATATCCATTTTTAATAGGTATTGAAAGTAGCTATTAGAATATGGTGAAGATTAGAGTCTCTCAACATTTCAAAAGATTTCGTTTCAATGGAAATTATTTTTTCTAGTGTTAATTATTAATTTTCTAGTATTCCGTTACTTACAAACTCAAGGAACTTACAATGGAAGTTTAAGTGCAAAATTTTTAAATCATCTCTAAGCAAGTATAGTCCAGCACAGTGTTTTTCTTTAGCCCCTCTGAAACAATTCCTTTGTGTGACAAACCTTCTTATGAAGACATTTTGGTCCACATGCCCTAGGGCTCCAAAACTATTGGTGGCTATCACTGATTATGCAGTTGCTTTTTCTTTCTAAAAATTTCTTCTGATAGGGACCCTGGTTCACAATTGTCCTTTATTTGGCACTTAAACCAACAAAATATTAAGACATATTTCTGTTCTTCAGTTTCTTTCTCAGAGTAAGCAGTTTCTAGGCTTAGAATATATTCCTTTTCTATTTCTAATATGCAGCCTGACCTCTACTCAGTCCATACATTTCCTTCTATGTTGTCCTGATTAAGTTTCCTCTGAAGCAATCTATTGAAAACCTACCTTGTATATTTGTTAAACCTCCATTTCAGCCAATTTTATGATCAGACAAATGAAATTATCAAATCTCTCATGAAAAAATACCTTGCTTTCTTCAGATTTGAAATATCTGTCTTGACTAGTGAGCATTTCTTACACTCAAGAGTAACTCATTTGAATGGATCATCACAGAAGTTCAAAAACCACATCTTTTCATCTCCGTACAGGATACAGGATTTTTCATATTACCACATGTAACAAGGAAGCACAGGAGTTCTATATTCAAAGTGGAACCTATGGTTTAACACAAATGTACACAGAGGAACCCCACAAACTTCTCCAGATAATAACACAAGGTTTACAATACCCATTTTGTGGCATTGGAGCTGGAAAGAATATAGAAGGGTGACTGACTGTAATTCCAGCATGAAAAGTTTTATCTCCTTTAGTTCCACTCATGTGGAGCAAGAGGAACCACAAACATTGGTATGGCACTATAAGTGGCAGGATTCCTTACTGCCTTATCAGTAAGGGCATTGCTAGCTGCTTTCCTTCTCCTCTGTTGCACTCACAGGCTTTGTGCCTCTCTTCAGTTGATTAGCATTTTGAATTTTGCCACAAGATCATTCGGTTTCTATAGTGATCTTGGCACCACTAGTGTAGGTTCATCTCCTACCAGTCATGGTTTACTTACGTCAATGAACGCATTATTTTCAACTGCGTTTCTTTTATTCCTGCATCATCTAAGTCATTATATTTATACGCAGCCAATGAGATCAGCAAGTTTCTAAAATTGCCAGAATATATAGAACAGTCTGACAAACTGTACTATATTCCTGCCTATTAATGTGCCATTATGTTGGGAAAATAGAGCATAAGTAAACACTAATTAGGAAAATAAGTAGAAAAAATAGACAATTTCAGTACAGCACTCAGAAACAAAAATCTTAGAGATATGGAAGTTAAAAAGTCAGAGCATGCTAGTTTTATAAAGATAGAAGTATTGAGTCCTAAAAGCTACAGCAGGGACTTAGCAGAATGAAAAAATAAGGCTAACTAAAGTCCGTACTGTTTCTGCTTAGTTGAAGTTGTGGCTATTATTTACCACAATGTGCATAGCACGGGACAGATCTCATGTTCTGATCTACCTTTTAAGAAGGCAGCTGTAAGTCAAATAAATGTGCTTTTCTAATTCTATATACTGAAAATACTTAACAATTGTCTACACTAATCTGCCTTTTAGCCTTCAGTAGCCACTATAATGATATTTTGTTCTCTCGGATGATGAGTGTATATGATGAAGGAGGCCTCTGTTTCCAAACAAGGAGGGAATTCAAGAAGAATTTGTCACTGAATAGGACGGCTAGTAGATAAAGACAAAACTTTCCCTAGAAATAATTTATTGTTCTTCCAGCACAAGTAATACAAAATGTACTAATGTAGCTTAGCTATGACTGTGAAAATAAGGACTTTGTTAATACAGTTTCTTAAAATATATTTGACTTTCTCTGATTTCAAATAATTTTTTCAATAAAAGTATTGGAATTCTAGATTATATTGAGGCAAGCCTTTGCAAAGGAAATTAAAGCAGGTAGCAAATGTTTCCATTTCTATGGAAGACAATTACGAAAATGTGAAGTTTTCAAGCAAGGATAGGTAGTTTGGAATGCAAGTGCATTCCTTAATGATCATTGCGCTCTACTTTTCAGCAACACACATGAGGAAAAAAAGGGCTAATGAGAATGAGTTTTCAGGGATAGAAATTGAGGTACGGCTACTGAATGTTATGTTTATATCAATCCAGTTAATATGAACCTGTGAAACCAACTTGAAGCCCTAGAGAAGGCTGACTTTGAACCCAAGACCACCTCTAGCCCTGCCACAAATTTTGCTAGCTGTCTTATTAAAGGCATATCCAGTAGAAAAAGACTTATGGACTTTAAAAACTCTCTCCCCAAAGCAACATCTCTGGGGCGAGGAAAAAGGTTTATTTAAGGATTTTCAGAACAAGGACCAGTTATCATTTACATTTATGTTTCTCTCAGCTCTTGCAACAAGTGATTTTTTTCCAGTCACAATCTTGCCGGCTAAGCAGTGCAAGATTGTTTTTTCTCATTAAATAATAGTGTAATCTTAAGCAAAGCTGTAAGAAAGAGTGAACTAGAGGGGACAAGTTTAAGGTCTCACTTCCCGGCGCTGTGGAACACTGAATTGAAATTTTTTTATAGGTTTTTGTTTTGTATTGTTTTGTGGTTTTTTTTTTTTTTTTTTTTTTTTAATTTGTCACTGAAAAACACTGTACTGGGTTTAAACACATTGCAGGTTGGGGTCAGGTCTGCAGCTGATGTGCGTTGGCATTGTTTTGTTCTTTTGATTGTTCATTTCATGCAACAGCCAAAGATCTGGTCTCCAATAAATGTGAAATTTTATTATATTTACTCTGACATAGTTCAATGGTAAAAAAGAAGGTGAAATAGCTCTACACCTAGAACAGCTCATGTTCAGATTCTCTAGACTATATATCCACAAAGTGGGACTGAGGCTTCAGAATATTGCAAAGCCTTTCCACTGCTGCCTCCTCCTCCATTTTGCAAGAGAAATCCTAACCCAAGGTGATTTTGCTGTTGGATTCAGGCACCTCCAAAGCTATGTTCTAGCTTGCTGGGCAATGAGACACAGGTGCCTTTGTGGATCTAGGCCTGAGAGAAAATATTTCTGAAGACAACTGGATTAAGCATAAGAATATCAGAGACAGACATTGAAGTGGAAATGAGATGAAGGTTTCAGTCTGTAACTAAGTATGATACAGCTGACTCAGGAAAGCTTCTGATCAAATAGTCATTTAAAAATCTAAAATCTAAGCTATTTCTAATTAGAAAAATTAAGGAAGTAAAGAAGATATAAAATCATAAATAAATAACTTGAGGCCCATGATTTACTGTGTCAAATGACTAAAAATGCTGAGGAGCAATTCAAAGTTATACAGCTACACCTCAAAATGTAAAAAATACAGAGAACATTAATACGCAGCTCATTTCTATTTTTATCTAATGTTTTCAAATCAGACAAGTAGGAGAAAAGACAAAAACACTGAACAAAACCAGATTATCAGGAAAAGAGGAGGAGGGGGTTATAAACATTCATGAGACTGCAGCAGGTACTCAAAAATCAGTATTATAAACAAGGCAGGACATGACTCACACTTATTTGGAGGTTGTGTGAGTTCTGTCACATAAACAAAATGTATTGGTTAGGCTCTAGCACAGACACATATCCTGAGCCATCCTGAAATTTGTGGTTGCCATTATGCAGTACATCCTGGCTCCTCAGAACTAGGCAAATCCACCTGCTTTGGAAGCACTACCAAAGGAAAATCTCTGCTAGATAGAAAGATATTCCATATGACAAATGTTTCAGCAATATGATGTTATCAACATACTCACACTCATTATAAAATTACAGTATGTTAGTTTTCTTTTTCAAAGAGGATAATTAACACATTTCTATGCTTGTAGCATGTTTATGTGGAATAATCTTTTTTTTTAAATAACTAATTTCCCTAACATACCATTTCATTAAAAAGTATATGTAATGTCGGTAAGATGCTGTGCTTGAAAAAACAGCATTCAAAAAATGTTCTCCTAGCTTTCACAAAAGATTTGTCACTATAAATGGCCAAGGGATAGTAAGCTTGTCTCACCTGTGTGTGCATCAAAATGACTGCTCCTCATACCCTTCCAGTTGGAAGAAGAAAAGAAAATTAGGCAGCTGCCCCAGCAACTGGCCAGTCATATTTTGGAACTGAGAATGGCTATGGAGACAGCTGTGAAATATTCACGCTTTCTGCCTCCATTTAATCAAATCTGAATGTCCAGACTCTTCACTGCCTACTGGAAGAAGATAGGTTCGGAGTTTTTCTGATTTTATCCGTTTTGTTGCCTGCCTGATAATTTTGCTCACTAGCATGATCTTTGGGCATTTGAAGAAGCATACTACCAGTCTGACAAGCGTTCCGATTTCTGAAGCATCCTGAGGCAAATTGTCAGACATCAGCATTCACAACAGTTTTCTGCCACATATCCATCTAAAGAGACATGACCCAGGAAACAGGACAGAAGCTTCACCCGCTATCATGTGCCTCATTTGCAGGCAGGACAATCCAAAGGACTTCCAGTTCCCTCTGCTGCATTCTACTCTCCCTCTGCACAAATATTAGTGTATTCAAGATGTTAAGAGAAGGCATCCTTTTAGGTACAAAGATTTTCAGCCATGCAACCTTGTTAAAGTTTCTTTGAGCCTCTGCCATCCACAGTCTCAGCTTCCTTCTTCAACCAGAAAATTATTAGCACTTTTTCTTTTCCAGTAATTGATAAAAGTCTAATAATCTCTGTCTCTAATTTTCTTATTACTCAATTCATGTGCTCAGACAGTAATCTATTTGCTTTAGTGCTGGTTACATTTTGTTTATGTCACTTCACAGAAGTTTGTTGCTTTCACTGCTGGTAATGACTTGATTTGGCATTAATTCCAATTTTCTTTGCGCTAATGGAGTCTCTTCTTGGCTGCCCTAATTAATTTCAGGGGGTATAACATGTCTCATACAGTGTAAACATCCCCTTAAAAGTGGAATGTGCCATGTGTACATCCCATTACGCTAGTGATAATTAATAAGGTGGGCAATGCTGGAGAAGGAAGAGCAGTTCTCCTTTCTCATAAATACAAGCCAGTGTCATGAATGATATGAAGAAATTTATCTCAAGGACAATACTATCAGACTAAACCTTGCCTCTTTCACTAGATTTAATTTGTTGTTTGTTTCTACTTCAGTGTTACAACATGCAGCTGCTAGTAAATATTTGATTTTATAGCTTTCATGTTCATATTCTAAGGCTTGAGGTTATTTGCTCAACTACTGACCTGAACACAAAATAAGGAGCTGGTAAAGATCAGTTTAGGGCTAGGCACTTTAATCAGAGAAACAAATGAAGCAAATTATATTCTAGTTCAGAACCTTTAAACAAGTTACTGTAACCATAGTGTTGCTCAAATCCCCCTGCTGCAATTACAAAAAAACAGCGTGATGAAAAGAAAATATTAGGTTTGGTACAGTCACCTCTGAACAATTTATCAAATTCTGAATTTTCTGCAGAATAATAATGCTTGTCCGTCAAAATACAAAGTGACTTATCCTGTGACACGTCTAATTGTATATTTTCAGGATTTTCTGTGGAAAAGGCCCATGACAATAATTAATACCTAATGCTATAAACACCATTGCTTTGGGTGTTGCCTAGCAACCAGCATCCCATAGGCTTCCTAAGGGGCCTCAAATAAAAGCAGGAGAGCAATCCTTTTGTACCACTGTGGGGGAGAAGCGGCTTTGTTCTAGGCTGCTGCTCTGCTTTGGCTGTTTGTGGAGTGATCTCTGCAAAACAAATCTCCCTTTAGAGGTTTCATGTCTAAAAAAACCTTCTCAGAGGCTAAACAGAAGCAAAATGCTGCACATGTGGATTTCTTTGTACTTCTGGATGCATTTTAAGATCAGAAATACAACCACTATCCTCTTGTTATCTTCTGATAATGAAGCCTTGTTTCCAAAGGAAGTGTTTATGTGGTTTCATTTCTACTTCTAATTAGAATAGACTCCCCCCTGTGACAGAGTTCATTTTTTTTATAATCAACTGAGTTTTTGGACAAGCTATACATTAAATCTAAAAGAGGACTAGGGCTGTGTAGTAGTTTTGTACAAATACTTTTGTATCGCAGTGGTATATACAGTGAAGAGTAGAACAAATTTCACCGGAATGCAGTCCTTCTCAGGTGTGAAAGCATTCCTATTTGATAGTGCCATATTTTTTAAGTGCCAGTTCATTTCCATGCAAAATCTTTATCTTAGCACAAGAACATCTAAATCTCATTTCATTAAAGGAATATACTTACTCAGATGGCCACTTCAATAGGATCAAGAGACTTTCCAGCATTTCCTTTCTCAGCTACAGTTTCTGAACTGTTCTGTGGGCCTTTGCAAGTTACTGAGCTTTTCTTTTATCTTTGTTTTTACATTGAAATAACTGCTAAAATATCTTCAGACCCAGAAAGATATTGTGGTGCTTAATTGGTAGCTACTATGTTATTTGATAGTCCTGAAGGAAAATTTAGCAAAATCAGGACATGTTTAATTTTTTCATAAATAATGTAGAATTTATACATTTTTAACCTAACACATTCAAGATTATTTGAATAGAAAAGATACAGTGAAAAATATGGTTTTAAAGTAATCATTTTATTGTCAGAACTGTGTAATATGTTCACTAGAATCTGGAAGAGGTTAGATTAACTGATTAATAACCCAGTCCTGTGTTTCTATGAATCATATTTTGTAGCTGTTTTACAATAACAAAGATCAAATATTATGCAGACATTCTCCATTCCAAATCCAGTGACTTTCCTTTTTTCTGCCTTTGTCCAGCAGGAAGATTATTCAGTCTTTTGAGATGTTTTGTAAAGTCATTATATTCATGCAGATTTCTGGCTGCAGCATATGTTCTGTAGAGCTTTGGTTTTATATTCACGCCCCATCCTGAAATCTCAGAGGAAATTGTCAAGGCACAGAAGGCAGGAGAGCCCCATCATCCATTAAGAGTTGATGAAACTCAGGACACTAAGCACTCTTTCCGGTTTTACAACACAGCTGATTCATACTCTTTTTTTTAATTTCATTCCCTCTTAATTCCCAGCAAATGACACATTGAGGACCAAAGTCCCATACAATCTAAATGACAGTGTAAAACATCTCAATCTTGAGGAACATGCTGAGCAAAATTCTAATGAAAGATAATCTTAAGGATATTCAGAATTTAAATGGCACACCAAAGCCAGAATCCCTAATCCATGACTTAAAGACTTCAGTGCAGTTGTACACTGAAAGATGCTTGTGCTTGACAGGGAAGACTAGACAGGGTTATCTCCATACTGCTCTTTGCTTTTCATCTGTCTGTCTCATTTACATGCAAATAAGTGAGTTTTGCACATATACTGAATGCCACATGAATTACGATTTTGCCTTTTTTGCTCATGATTTTTTTCCTGATTGAATCATTCATCAGCACTTGTGTTACCCACAGACTTCAACCACACTTACATGAGTTACTGGTCTTTAGTTCAGATTACTGTGAGTCTTGGCAATATGTTCACATTAGTTCATTTTATGGAACACACACTCTCAGATCTCTTGCCTTTTCACAGAATTATTTTTAACTTTGAGAGTGTAAAAACCATGACATTGCAAAAGTTGAATTGCATCAGTAAGAATGTGCATCACTTTCCTACAGGCAAGCAGATTTGTTCCTTTATTCTAGCAAATGTTTGTTTTCCAGGAGGGAGTTAACTCCTCAGCACAATGTTTTCTGGTTTTTGTCAGCAGCAAAGGAGCTAATTCTCCTGGGCTGTGATTCTACGGTGTCAGTGATGGAGCTAACAACCTACTGAAGCTGTTTTACTTCATTAACAAGGGAATTTATCCCTAGTGAAGCATTTTGATACAAACAACATTTCCTTACCAAGTCCCCATATAGGAGTTCAATCCAAGTGCTAAGGTAGTTACCACCTTACCAAAACTGATACTTCTTGGCAATTAATTGATTACCCTCCCTTGAGATTTTAATTCTACAGTTATGGAGTAAAGGTATTCTTGAAGCTGTCTCCTGTGCTGAATGTCCACATAAAATGCTCCAACAATTTGCTCTCAGAGCAATATCTGAGCTTTGGCAGAGAGGGCAGCCTTCACTGTGTGCGATATCATTTCAATTCCAGCCAAGTTTCTTCTGAGATGCAGAGGTCCACTTTGGCAGTGGTACAGCTTCATCCCTACAGGGGGGCATTTAGAGATCCAATTTTGCCCATAGGATGTCAGCAGCATAAGAAAATTTCAAAATGAACCTTTTGTATAATGAAAAGTGAGAAATGCCAAAACAGTGGGGACAGCAACCAATGGATTCTTTCCCAAATAAATAAAAAAAAAAAAAAAGGAGGGGGGAGGAGAGGAAAAAAATATTCTGCAATAAAAATAAAGTGATTTAACAATCACTGCAAAAATTAATTTCATGGTGTGGTGATTTGTGGCAAAGAGTTAAATTCCAAAATGAGGAGTGTACTTCCCAGCATTGCAGATCACTACATAACTCCTGCCAGTGAAGGAACAAACTCTTCCATGTCTGGCAGTTGCAGCATGAATTCCTCTGCCTCCTGCCACTACAGCCAATATGATCACAGCAGCATGCATTTCTCCTATGTCCAGAGAAAAAAAAAGAAAAAAGTGTTTTTTGCCTGGAACGGATGATACCTTTAAAAGTACATTAGTCATCATGCCAGCTCAGGGAAACTGGTTCTGAGAATTCTTGATTCCTGCACCTTCATTGCTTCAGTTAGCAATCTCTTGTGGATCAACTTCACATTCCTTACTGGTACCCATGAGAAGACGAGTGGCAGAGAAGAGTAAGAGGACTTCTAGCTTTTCTGAGTATTTTCATACATTTTCAGTATGATAACTATCCTATCCCTTTCCAGTATTTAAGAAGCTGCACCCTTTTTTTTTTTTGCCTTGACAGCAAAAGCATTATCATTTTCTTCTTCTTAGGGAAACACTTGCAAAACAATCAAATATCCCAGTTTTCAGGCATTGCAGCACAGGCTTGAAATATATTAATACTGTAGTGAAAGATTACAGATTTTAGTTCCAGGGAGATCAGTGTGTGATCATTTATTTCTGCATAACACAGACTGCAAGACTTCTCTAAAAAACACTTCAAATTCATAGGCTTTACCCATTTTTAGTTTCTGGATTCCATTCTGGGCTCAGATTCCTAAAATTTAGGCACAGCAAATGCTCAAATTTTAGATTCCAGTTGGAGCTAGATTTCCCTTTTCATGTCTTACAATGAGGTCTCATTCAGAATCTTCCTGCTCAAGGTTAACTTTCTGAATTGTTACCTGTAATTTTTAGACATTTCCAGAATGTTACACTATTGGCAGAGTGATGTCATTCAAGGTGGAGCCTCAGTGATAGCAATTTTCTCTTTCTATGTAAAAGATACTTAATGGTCTTGAGATTTGTTCTTTAGTTATGAGTCAGGTTTGCAGTAGGCCTTATCTAATACTTCCATTTAGGATTTAAACATTAAAACACAATTCATAAACATTCAAATAATCTTTCCTGAGATGTCAGAAATGCTGTCAGAGAGAACAGTCTATTTTGATAGTGTTTTCCCTTCTTTTCATCCACTAGTGCCTTTCTAAGCAGATTATAGACAGTTTTCAACTTTCCAGTCAGGTGGATCCAATCACTAGCTCATAGTATCACGCAGCACTTCTGAATTTATGGTCATAAATCAACAATTCCAACTCTTTCTATTTATTAGCTATGCTCCTTGTGCATAGTCAATTAAAGCTTCTCTTCTTTTGATGCCTACTGGAGATTTCATTTCGTTCTCAAGGCTTTGATTTTTATGTCCTTTTTACCTTCCTTTTTGATGTTAGTTTAACATTATCAGAAACAGCCAACATGCCTTCTAGAATATTGATTTTGTTTTCTATTGAATTTCACCTGGACAGTGGTGTGCCATCTTCTAGAGAAAGCAAACTCTTATTCACAAAATCCAAGCTAATGGTTCAGTTATCAGAACTCTCTGTACTGCTTATAGGTCTCTCCAAAGAGATAATCAGTGCAGTATTTGAATTATGTTGTTGTTTGGCTTGACTAGATGAGTACTACATGAGGATGATGGCACAAATGTCTTAAGTTAGCACTAGGGTGACCTTTGAAAAGATTGTGATGATACAATGATTAATTACTTTTTCTCAGATATTCAATATTCTGTAAAAATTTATCTTGGGACTTCAGTGTCTCCTGCCTGATTCAAATTCAGATGCAGGCTTATTTTTAGAAAAGAGTGAATAATATACCATATTTTTTTTTATTTCATGTAAATAGTTACTAGCAAGGCAATAAAGCCTCAAAACACTCTATGATTTAGATATATAGCAGTGTGTTTCCCTGCCAATGTAAAGCCAAGGCATGCATTTTCTCTCATGGCAGTTGTGTGCTAATGGAGGGAATGAGCACCATTCTGTCCAGCAGCTGCATCCTGTAAGGTGTGGACATTCCACCACTATGTGCCAGCTCTCTAATCATAGGAAAAAATATATTTAAAGCTTGGTTATAAGGCCTGCTCCTAGGCTTGGCCTTCTTTTATGTCACTCAAGCCAATGAAACTGGAACAGCAGAAGAGTTAATTGCATTCAGTTTGCCCGCTATGTGCTAGTAGTAAAACAGCGAGCACCTTTCTCTAAGCAAAGCAACTCTTTTGTCATACAGTAGTGATAAGATTAGCTGTAAAAGCACAGGCAGTTTTTTCTCCTAGAAAGGCTATGGCTTAGCCATGCACTAAAGTACAGTCACAGCAATGACAGTTCAATATGGGAGCAGCCACGAAGTCATGCTGTCCCTCTTTCTGAACTCATTTATTATGTGTGTAGATGCTGAGGGTTTAAAGTCAGTTCTGAGAGAGGATGTCAGCAGCATAAACATAGTATCACAGAATCATAGTGTCAAAGAATCATAGAATATCAGGTTGGAAGGGACCTCCAGGATCATTTAATCCAACCTTTCTTGACAAAGCATGACTTAACCTACATGTCCCAGCACCCTGTCCAGCTGAATCTTAAAAGTGTCCAGTGCTGGGGTGTCCACCACTTCCCTGGAGAGACTATTCCAATGGCTGATTGTTCGCATTGTGAAAATTTTTTCCACTTGTGTCCAGCTGGAATATCCCCAGGAGTAATGTGTGCCCATTCCCCCTTTTCCATGTGACTCCTTGTACGAAGGGAGTTTACAGAGCTTTCATAGCCACCCTTTAAATACTGGAGCAAACCAGAGAATTAGTAAGACCTTTTCCAGTGATGCAGTACTAGCAATCAGGGAAAAAACATTTCCTAATTTTAAGATGATACCAAATCCAAAGGTGTTCTTCATGCAGCAAAAACTCAGAGACATTTGGGCCCTACCACAGTCCCTGACAATGCAGGTATGATTGCTATGCAGCATGACAATCTTCTCCCAGTAGGAACTGGTAATGTCTAATACGGATTTCAGTGATTTCATGCCAACAGTGAGTCTCATTGCTGCCATTAGTGGAGTGAGTGAAGAAACACAAACGTGCAGTATAGGCTTATAGAATTACAAAAATCAATAATATTTTCAAAATGTTGTGACCATTTAATGGAATAAGTAAGAAATATAGATCATTCTTGCTTCAAAAGCATGCCTGTCATCCTTTTGACCACAACAGCAGGTCAAACTGCTTCCAGCACTTGGATATTACTTGTCTGGGAACAGGCTTTTAACTGAAGTGCTGCTGGTCTATCTATCCTATTAATTTTTTGCTGTCTGAGATCTGAGCACCTCCATGTCTCTCAGGAATCATTCTAAATTTATCTTCAGGTGAGGAAAGACAGATCAGTTCTCAATTCCTAGTCAAAAGCTATGACTAATCTAATATTAATCGTGCTGTTGATAAATGTATGGTTGGTAATTGATAAAATATCGGCTAAACCAGAGTTTATGATCTCAGCAGAGCAAGAAATAAATGGTGCAGCCCTTGCTACACCATTGGTATGATGTGGATGGATTTTAAAAAATAATACTTACACAGTATGTTGTGTGCATGCTTTGTGTCAACTCAGTTAGAAAGTCACGTAAGTAACTGTGATGGTCAGCAGATGATTCTAAAGCAACAGAGTGTCATGGGTTCAGAAATACTGGCAATGATAATGTTAGACAGGATTCAATAAGAGGAAATACATTTTCAAACCAGGTTAAGAACTTCAGTGTTTAAAGCCATTTTGGAGAACATTAACCATTTTGGAGCAGATTAAATACTCATAAGAAACCCATAGGAAACAAAAGACTGTTTTATGAGTTTTCTGGTGGCAAGGCACCAGGTACTCTTCAAAATTTATATGAATCGGCTGTCATTAAAGTAAGCAAGCAACAATATATCCTAAAACCAATTAAATGGTATTACAGTACTGGGAATTGAGAAAAACAAGTTGCTTTAAGCTCTGTGTCATCAATGGAGTTGCTCAGCTTCAGCAGTAGAAAGGATACAAGCACGCATTACAGTTACAAAAAGTGTAAGGCTTGAGTAGGAGGTGAGCTAGATGATTCTTAAGAAAAAAGAGAAACAATCCCTAAACTCAGAAAGCATCTGTTTGACTGGATTTTATGTGCCCTGTAATGGATCACATGCATTGCCTTCTGCTCCCTCTGTTCAGTGTACATTTGTGTTACAGTTGGAGTTTATTCTACTAATTGCTCTTCAGGTCCCCTTCCAGTAACGTAAAGGGGGAAAAGTTCATGCATGTTTTCACTCACATCCTTAGGTACCGCGTGCTTAGGAGAAGATTTGCTGTCTTTGATCTGGGAAAGGTATTGGCCCATTTCTGTCTGATTGCAGTGTCAAAGGAGTTCAGCACAGACCTGGACCTGACATAGCCCTGTGAAATGAGACTGGCAAGGCTCAGATGATCCTGCCCTTGGCAAGTTTTATGTGGCTGCAGAGTAAACAGTGTTGCAAATTCAGCTGATAATGGATGAAAGTCGGTTCCAAACAAGGGTACATTTGGATTTGGTTTCAGTGTATAGCGGAACCGGGTAGGCTCCCACTGTGGAGGGAAAAGAGTGGGACCTTCAGGAACATCCCCTGAAGGCAGGAAGCATGGCACAGATGGAATTCTCCTGGGGAAACATTTAGCCTGCATAGTGGCAGCTTCACCTCCGCAGCCCAAACCTTCCTCTGGAGGAGTTAGAATAGGCTTTGGCTTCGGCACCAACTTGGAACGGCAAACGGCAGCCCCAGGCCGGGGTGGGCTGCCGGGCTGCAGCATGCTGAAGCACTGGGCCTGGAGAAAGGTCTACCCTCACACAGGCACTGAAGTCGCCCTGCCTTGAAAATTTCTGGCGGCAGAAATGTCCTCCCCCAGCCCCTCTTTGGGTGTCGGGAAGGAAGAGGTGACTCTGTCAGCATCCCTATAGAAAGAAAGAGGTAAAAGGATGCCTATCCTTCAACGGCTTCAGCTGGTTTAAACATCTCACCGATCAGGTGAGCCAAGCCCACTATAAAAACCCTTTATTTTCTTATCGCCCCATCCATAACCCTTTCATTCTCCTGCTCCCAAGCTCGGGAGGAGAGCGGTGCCTGCGTGCGGTCCGGGTAGCACGGAGGCGGAGGCACTCCCCTCAGCCATCACGGCACGCCGGCAACCGCAGGCAGGGTCCCGCTCCCCTCCTCCGCCTGGCTCCGAGCCGCCTTATGGCGGACGGGGAGGGAATGAGTGGGGAAATCCGAGCAGTCGCCGGCGGGAGTCGCTCGCCTCAACCAGCGCTGGGGGCGGCTCGGCTGCGGCAGCCCCGGAGGAGTTAAGCGCCCCCGCTGCCGGTGGCCTCGCTGCCGGAGGGGAGGGGGTTAAGCGCCTGGCGGCGG
>JAOEHX010026671.1:0-12216 GCA_025448015.1 Bolborhynchus lineola | reverse complement strand
ATTATGGAGTCAGGAAACAAATATGTCCTGGTCTATCATTTGCTTTGCATATTATGTATAATGGGACATAACCCCACACCTGCTTGTACAGATGTGTAAATGCTTGTGACTTCTGAGTACCAACACAGAGGTGTCTCTTTCCAAGTACGTCATTAAATGCCATGGGAAAGCATCAGGATTCTGCAAGCCATCAACAGAGCTCTCCCAGTGGCTAAAATAAATAGGCATTTTATGATTTCAAATTGCACTTGAAATGTTTGAAGCATCCCAGAGGAGACAATGATGACCTCTGGGACACGACTTGATATACATTCTCACATACTTATTTAACATTATGTGGGCAAAGTGCAAATATTGGCCTTTCAGATGTGGAATAAACAGATTTAAGCAAGGATACGCTGTTCTCTGAACTGTTTTCTTTTTAGGAACATTTGTTATGTTATCCTTATCAACTCACCTCGATGTTAGCAACACTTATTTTTTCTCCCATCTTTTTTAACAGGAGCAATAGGCACTTTGGTTTTTGAATGCAAAGCAGAATTACTCTGAATAGACTGGCACTGATAATCTGACAGAGGGTTTGGAAGAGGAACTAAGCCCTCGTGGATGAACCAGGCAAGCTATGACCTTGGACTCATTTGCTCTTCCCTCCATTTGCTCATCACAACTAGATTGATTCCCCACCCCATCAGTTCTTCATTTTCCTGTTTTTCATAGCCTGGGGTGATGTTTGCTGCATTATTTGAGACTATGATGCTTTTGGAGGAACGTAAATCAGAATTTATCTGCTCCTAGGTATGAGATGTATACCCCTGTGGTGGGTTAACCCTGGCTAAGGACCAAACTCCCACCCAGCTGCTCTCTCACCGCCCCTCCTCAGCAGGTTCAAGAATGCAGATGGGAGTCATGGTCAGCCCAACACAGCCCCTCTCAGCTGCTGCTCCCCCCTTACCCGTCACCCTGCTCCAGCACAGGGCTCTGCACGGTGGCAGCTCCTGCAGGAAATGCCCCTCTTCCATATTCCTTTTAGATACCAAGTTTATTTTTGTTTTCATTTCCCATAACTCCATCTAATGTGAAAAACCCCACCACTGATGTTCCTGATACAGCCTCTCTTCTCACGTGCCTGCATTGCCAACCCGTTCTTCTCAATGGGACTTAAGAGCAAGCTGTGAATGCTGTATTTCATTAGAACAGTTCAGTGTCTTCTGAAAGTCTCAAGCAGAGGGGTTCCCCTGAGGCTGTTGAGCACAGCTCTCTTGGAAATCCTGCCAAGAATTGGTAAAGAAGAACAAAAATCAAAGGTGTGAGTTTAGGTGAATTGTCTGTTACAGCAGTGGAGCAAACGGTAATGGTCCCTGGTGTACGTGATTCAGTAACTAGGAGTAAAGGCATCCTAATGAAATCTGCAGGTGATGTTACATAGGGAGGAACCATGGGTGACAGAGAAGACAGGAAAATAATGCAAAGAGCTTGAAGGAATAGTCACATGGGAAGGGAAGCAAATGCTACTGAGGAAAATACAGACTCAGAACACAACTGATATTCGTAAATAGAGCCGGCCAGAAGATAAGGCAGATAAACTTTCAATAACATTAAAGTCTTGCAAAGAATTGATCTGAAATAGTGTTCAGGGTCAGACCTATCACCTCTCTTTTCTGCTGCTTTATATCTGTGACTGCCAGCCCTGCAGGCACCACGGAAGAAAACTTCACCTCAGCCAGAAGCTGGTCACATAGTTGGTTTTCCTCCTGATATCTGATGCGAACTAACATCCCCACTAGAAATTGCCAGTTTAAATCATCAATTGCTAATGATCAAATTAACCTAGGCCTAGTTGCTGTCTAAATGTTCAGTCCTTTTTGGAATCACATTTATGATACGCCTGATTAGGGAAGCATAGGAAAATGCCCTACATCATCTTGTGATGATGAGAAACACTAAATATATGTGAAAAACTAAAGTGAATTGCAGAGATTGAGAAAAAAAGTCTGTGTTGAGGAGAGGCTGCTTTTATTTTTATTTGTCAGAGTGTGGTGAAATAAAACCCAAACAAATCAAAACATCAACAGGGCCTGAATACTCAGGAAAAAAACTGAAAGGCCGTTTTTTTTATTGACAAGCAGTGTGAATGAAAAATGTCAACCAGTCCTATTTATAATTGGGGATGGGCAGGGAAGATGCATTTAAATATGGATGTGGGAAGTGTTCTTATTTCTGCAGTTTGTGGAGGCTCTGCCTGATTTCTGTGAGATGAAAAACTAGGCAAGCAGGTAGGGTCTATTTCTTTACTGGCATAATCATTTCAGCAACCCTGAAGTCATCGGAGCTATGGCAATTTATGCTGACTGAGATTTGCTTCCCAACACTCTGAAGTTCCTATCCTTTTGCGTGTAGTAGATTTTACCTACTTTATTGCAAACAGCCCAGCTACTGTGTTGGGCGGTGATTGTCCTTTTGTTATAGCCAGTCTCCAGCACTGTTTATTGTATTTATGTTGATTATTATTAAGTCCTGACTCATTGCAGATTGATCAGTTCCATTCAGCCTTCATCCAGAAATGCAGATTCTCTTATACTTAGCTTTCAGTATATGCAGTCATTTTAATGCCAAAGCAGCTTATAGTTAGAAATTTATCATCAGATATTTGGCTGAATTAAGCATTATTCTGGCAAATGGAAGATAATAATTTACAAGATTTTAGTCTGCTTTGATTATAGCATTTTGTCATGAGGGTCGCACTACTGCTCCATATGTGTAAGAGAAAGAAGATATAGATAAACATTTATTTGGCTGAAGAAAAATGTGAAATTCAGCTTTCAAGTGAATAATTATTTCTAATTAGATATCAGTGACTTCTTCCAGCCCATGGAATACTCCAGATACTTTATTTTGTCTTGGATTTCAAACTTTAAAATGGAATCCATTCCTTAATAGATGGTGCCATATCCACATTGATAAACTGGTTGACATCCCACAAAAACGCAGTAGTGCAAGCCACTTCTTATGGCCTTATTTTTTGGTGTGACATCATATGATAATTTTTCGTCCACCCTGTTAACAAGACCTATGTCAGGTACTAATCTCTTGTGTCTCATTTATAAATAATCATTCACTATCTGGCTTTTATTTACAAGTAATTCGTTGCTTTATTCGATCAGTTGCAAATCTGTCAGACAACATTTCGGACAGAATCATCTCTTGAAATAACAAAGCTAAAGCTGTTTCCAGCTTGGTTTTGACTTAACCTTTCCCCTCACCAAGTCTTACCTCCCAAGCTGCATGATTTTCAGAACACCCACAGCTGCAACTGAAGCGAGTAGATGAAACCCTGGCTTCCAGCTGCAAAGCTCTTGCTGACCTCAGTTAAAAAGAAAAGGGTTTTACCTACTGGCAGTCATTCGACACCTTTGAAAATCAGGGATTTAACAACTGACCAAAGGTCAGAGCAGAAATCAATGCCAGAAAAATATAGACCCTCTATAGGGTCTAACTCCCAGTGCAGCCCTGGAAGCGCAAGGTGCTTTCTTCCCATGTACCGTGTCACAGGTTTTTATGTCATTTCTAAGGTTTTTTATTTCCTAGTACATCCCGGCTGGAGAAAAAAAAAGCGTGACAATTTTGCTGATAAAGTTGCAAACATACATCAGCTCCTTTACCCTGCAGTGCGAGCAAACCTCAACATTCTGGGAAGAAAAATGTCTCCAGACAGGAGGGGGATTAAAAAAAAGAGTAGGTTTTCAAAAACTCAAACTGTAAAAAGAAAGTGAAAACCAGAAGCTGTTAAGAGTAGGAAAGGTTCAAGAGGGTAAGAGCACTGATACCTTGAGATTTTAAGCAGGGTTGTGTTGCCTTAATAGGAACTTACCCCAGCTTTATTTTCTGCTTTTAGAACGGGGAGCATTACCTACAGAAAGAAAGGAAAGGAAGAAGCCTGGCTGCTTTGAAGGCTGTTAAGTGTGCTCACCTACTGGGGAAGGAGAGAAAAGGAAGAACCAGCTCAGGAGAGTTGACAGTGCATCAGAAAGTGAGCTGCTGTTAGCTCTGGCAGACCAGCAGGATTTTCTTGATCTAGTTTAACAAGTTGTCTTTCTAATACGAAGGTTATATCCTTGTCTTCTGGGCAAATATTAGGCTGTAGAAACTGTTCATTGGGGTTTGGGGCAAGATTGTCAGTGAAGCAGCACAGAAAACAGATCTTTGATTAGAAGAATATGAAAGATTGAAAGCTGTAGAGAAAACACACGTAATCCAGATCCTGTTCATATCAGCACAAACCCTGGTTTGTTTCAGACTGATCTTTTTCATATCAGCGTAAGCACTGGTTTGTTTCAGATTAACACTTGCATGAAGGAGACCAGCTTCAGTCTTGATATTAGTCACTGCCTTCTGCCTACCAAGTGTTTGTGTTTTCTCTTTCCTCTCAAAGTACCCAAACAAAAATGCAGCTCATACTTCCATTTGTGCACTCAAGCATCCATTTAAAACACTGGGCTTTGGATGTTTGCCTTTATTGTTGCCCTAAATAAGAAAGCCTTTCTTTCTCATTTTGAGTACAGAATCTTGAAAACTAGGTTGAAGCATTGTGGATGCTTTATAGGATCTGCTATAGTGAGGAACTGATAATACGTAGGTAATGAAGTTCCCTAGTATCTTCCAGGGAAAAAATATACAATAAGAGTGCAGCAGGTTGGTATCCAAGGTACTCCAATATAAGGACTCCTTCCAGTGCCTGAAGGGGGTCTACAATGAAGCTCAGGAGTGTATGTAGAAATAGGACATGGAGGAAAGGATTTAACCTGAAAGAGGGGAGATTTAGGTTAGATATAAGGCAGAAATTCTTCTCTGTGAGGGTGCTGAGGCGCTGGCACAGGGTGCCCAGAGAAGCTGTGGCTGCCCCATCCCTGGCAGAGTTCAAGGCCAGGTTGGACACAGGGGCTTGGAGCAACCTGCTCTGGTGGAAGGTGTCCCTGCCCATGGCAAGGGGTTGGAACTGGATGAGATTTAAGGTCACTTCCAACACCCAGTCTATGATTCTATGAAGGACTGCAAGATGCTTTGGTTTGCTACATTATACATCCTGCATCACTTAAAACTCTACAATAATGTAGTGTGATGAAAACTGAACTGCTGTAAACTTCATGCTTTCATCACAAGTCCTCTCAGATAAACATTGTGTTATGCATCTGTGAAGGAACCTGTGCTCCAGGGTTCCTCCTATGGTATGCATAGACATCCGAGTGCATACAGAAAAATGTGACTATGGTTTGGACTCAAGCTATCAACACTCTACAGCTGTGAACTGGACCATCAAAGAGATAGAAAGGTGCCATGGCTGTTTGCATGACCCTGGAGACCGGTGGTGCCTTAGTGCAAACAGCAAGTAATGAATTCTGTGAGATCTACTTGTAAATCTGTAACTACTACAACAGAAACCAGGTTTTGTTCTCTCCTGACAAGCTGGTTAGGTGCAGGTTATCTGTGCTTTGTGTCTATTGTTAATAATTTAACTGTGATTTAACTCGCACATGGTGAGGAGGAATTTTTGGCATTGGCTCTGTGGGCTGGCAGTCTGTCAAGTGACTGCAGGATTAACTGAGTCTGGAAGAGGCTTTGGGCTGACCTGCCACAAATAAATGATGTTGTTTTCCTAATCAGTCCACCAGAACTGGTATCTTGAGTGTCCTTCATCTGATTTTCTTGCATACTGGAATTTGACAAGTGCAATAATGGCATTTTTCACTCACTTGCAGTAATGCTTTTCTTTCAGTGGTATTGAAATACCCCTCAAATGCCAAACTTCTTTGGGAAAATCTTCACGTATCAGTTTTAGTAGTATAAAATGATTATTGCTGCCTATCTCTCAGGGGTTTTATGAAGCTTGTTTAATTGAGGTTTGAACTGTCATTATTTGTGAGATGAGATTATCTATCATTCATGAGCTTTCAAATGAATATCAGTTTGTCTGGGAGTAAAAAATGCTGGCAAATCCTAAAAGTTTCATGCTTTTCAGAACAAATAATTATTCCTCCAAATATTCATTCTGTATAGTTTGTTATTTGTTACTTGCTGTTCATTATCCACATTTGTCATTTATTACATTCCTGTCTAGGAAATTGAGTCACCCAGTCAGGTACCAGAAGTAATAATATGTGACTTTTATGACCATTCACCCACCATAAGTAACACATATAGGAACTTGGCCAACCAAAGCAAACAGTGCATGAATAACATGTAGACAAAATTTGTTTACATGAGCTATTCTGTGAATATTTATGAACTCTGCACACGTTTGTCGAAATGAGGATCAGAGTGCAAAGAGAAAGGCAGGGCCAAATTTGCTGTGGTTTGAGTTCTACCCACAATTTGTTACTACGTTGGAGTTACAGACGGGTAAACTCCAATTTTAAGTTTGGGTGAGTGGCACAATGTTGTACAAGAAGTTGGTGGAGCCAGAAGTGAACCAGTAACATGGCAATGCTTCAATCCTGCATGGCAATGCCTTCATTGTCTGCCAGCCTGTGCTGCTGAGTTGTGATCCCTGCGAGACCTCATTGTAGGTGTGCAGCTGTCACCAGCATGTCAAATTCACCTGTAATTTCCTCTGGGCTCATATCATGGCCTAGCAAATGCTCCGTATGCACCAAAAAGAGCAAGAACTATGGAAGGAAATAATGCTATGGATTGTAGGTACTTTAAATCTGCTTCAAGAAAGCCTTGTGTGCTTCCAGCTAGCGGAGGTCCACTCTTGTAAAATACCTACTACTTAGTCCAGAATGGCTGTAATGATTTCCCATTCAAATGGATGGATGTGGAAGTGGAGTTTCCCTCATGCCATCACATCTTTTTGGAATGGAAACTCTCTTTTTTTTTTGAAACATAAACAAACCCACAGCTTTCTCACCTACAGATTTCCTATGCATTTTATATAGCCATAGGATCACAAGGGATAAAGCTTCTATACATTATTTCCTAGTAGAAAAGGCACCTTCTTATCCACAAAATTGAGCAGGGACTTAGGTTAAAGACAGATAAGAGCCTGGGAGCCTAAGCAATGAATTCAAATCCCCTTTTGTCTTTCATCTGGCAATAAAATCCTGCCTCATGTTTAAAAACACAAATGTTGAATGTCTTAAGACAAAGATTGTACGTATTACACTGACCAGCTGCATAAATCCTGGTGGCCTTGGAAAATTAATGCTTTGTTTTAAGTACAGCTGAAGTTACTCGTGTTATTTCACTCTATCAATAGCAAGTACATTAACATTTTCTAGTGTCTGCAAGCACACTATTAATTTACCTTGTACTATCCCAATAGAGGAAAAAGAATTGTTCAAGGCAATGAGGCATATCCACTTCCACTCCCTGGGACTCCTTACTTCCAAATAATCAATATTAATGTGGTGAAGGGAGGGTAGAGAGGAAAAGGATCCTCTGACTGATTTATCAGCTAAAGCCACATCACAGTACAATGAGAGTCTGAAGACTCTTTACTAGACTGAGCAGAGACTAAATGGTTCATCAAGGGTGGAGGCACTGTCACAGTATCCACCAGAAGTCAGGATTAATATGGTGCTTGGCAGCCATGAAGATGACAAATATTACTTCCCTTTTCTAAAATGATGCATTCTTGATCATAGAGAAAAATCCAATGTGTTCTTAAAATACCTGCTCACCTCAGTATTAGCTTTTGTTTTCCCATTGAGGAACATGTTTTTTGACAGAAAAGCAGTTTCTTTTTCTGTGATAAGAACTACTTTGTGCCTCCAGGTCAGATGAGTAGCACAACACATAGTTCATAATGATATCTGAGGCGGCTTCAGCAAAGTATGATGGGCAGGAAATGAAAAATTGAAATATTAGGGGGAAATTTCTAAGTAACATGACCTAAATTTTCCTTTCTAAACACAGGAAAATTAATTGCTATGGAATGACCTTTTGTCCTTTTGACCTCCAGCAAACAAAAAGTTACTTTTAAAATTGCATTATGATAGCAAATGCTGTAATCTTTACATAGGCTGAAGTCAGAGAAGGATGGCAAGCACACTGCAGCAATACTAAAACATAGAATCATAGAAACCTAGAATAGTTAGGGCAGGAAAGGACCTTAAGATTATCCAGTTCTACCCCCCCTGCCATGGGCAGGGATACCTCACACTAAACATTTGGTTCTGGCTGTCCACAATAACACATGCTTCCACTTGAAGATATAGATAACAGACACAAAAAAAGCATAGCTAGGATGGAAAAAAAAGATGCTTCAGACTGTCAGGTAAGCCAGTTTATTTTCCCCATATGGCTAACAAGAGTAGAATACAGTCCTGTGTAGTCAATTCACTACTGTAAGATACAAAACACAAGTGCTTAACTTTCCTTCTTCCTTTACTTTGAGCAACCTGGTCTACTGGAACGTGTCCCTGCCTGTGGCAGGGGGTTGGAACTAGATGGGATTTAAAGTCCCTTCCTACACAAGCCATTCTATGACTACGAAGCTGTAAGATTAAAGAATGCCTGTACACTTAGCCTTTTTATCTGTTAAAACACTACTTAAGTCTTGCCAGACCTGCAGTTTGGGCTTTATAAGATACCCCAAAGCTAGGCCAGGCCAGTTGCAAGTTGTTCACGCTGTCCCTTAAACACTGTGAGCTGCGGTTACTTCAGTGCCCATGGCTGGATGCTGTCAGACTGGAATTGGTGGAATTGAATGCTCAAGTTGGTGAGCACTCAGAACCTTGTAGGATCATGAAAATTGGGCAGCGATGGGGGTGACTATCCAGGCTACATAGCAGTAACAAGGAGGGATGAGTGAGGAGGGATGAGGTGCTGTTGATCTTTTGCCTGTGCTCTGCTTTTATCACTGCTGGAGAGGACTCAAACCCTGACACTGCTATTTTGTGGGATGGTTTGTCACAGTGACATGAAGTGGAATAAATCTCACTTCACTTCAGGTATCTGCAGCGTGGACTTCTACACACGCTAACTAGAGAAGACCTTCCTTATACAGAGCAGAGAGAAGTGGACACTTTTAGGATGTAGTTTGTCAACTTCCTTCAGATATGTATGTTGGGGTGAGATGATCTGTGCCCTGGGCTCCCTTCATTACATCCACATCTAGTCAAATGCACTCTGTTAAGGTTTATTCTCTACTTCTTTTCACAACCTGAACTGAGAACACTGTCCAAAGCATGTGCTGCGCTTTTTGTGTGTTGGATAACACAACTTGAATCTGCCTGTAAATGTATGGCAGGTTTATGCAGGCAAAATGTGAGGATTTAAAGAAGTGAATCAAAGGGCCATAACTAAGAGTAACAGGATGATATAAAGTGAGGCAAGTGGCATGGTGAGCATCAGGAAGTGCTCCTGGGCACTGCAGGGACCTGGACTGTGGAAGATGCTCTCGAGAATGAAGACTACATAATGTGCACTTAACTATATCTAAAAGGCACAAAAGGGCACTCAGTGATGCCCAGACTAGACGATATCACACTTTTTTTACAGCCCTTTATTCCTTGTACTAGGCTCTAAATCATCTTTTAAAACCTATATGACCTAATTCTTCTCTCAGGTAAGTTTTCTGAAGCTCTCAAGGGTAAAAATGAGCCTTCACAAGTAGGAGGAAGCATTGCAACACTAAGAAACACCTGAGATTTTGATAAGAGATAAATTCAGTTTAGCTTGAGGTAGGAGGTAATTCCGTTCTCCCTAGTTTCATGGAAATTAAACTCTAGAAAAACTCCCCTAAAGGATATCCAGTTGCAAATACTATATTTGTAGAAAAATATACCATTCACTGAAGGCATACATCAAGCTTTTCTCACTTGAGTCTAAACATAAAGTGAACAGGAAACACAAAAATCTCAAGGAATATGTATTATAACTGAAATACTTATTTTAAATATGTGATTTTAAAATGTGTGTGAAGAATACTATCTTCTTACCACAGCTGCTGGAAGCCCATTTCCTTACATATTTCTATCACTTTTAATTGTTTCAGTCCTTAGATTGATTGAATTTTCAAATCCTGATTTCTTGATATGACTTGGACTTACGCTTTGGAGAACTTTATATTTTTATCCACATCCTTCATTGTCAAGGATGTTCTTAGACTCTGACTGGTGCATTCAAACTGGGTTTAAGTATTTACATCTTCAGTGCTAACCAGAAGACTGGAGGAGGAGAATCAGCATCCCTTGAAACAAACAGGAAAATACATAAGGGTCAGGTAAATAGAGGTGACTCACTAAAGAATGATTTCTCCCAAAATGCCAACATTCTAGGGTTTAACCTTGTTTTCTGGAAAGTTCTGAAAAAGGCATCAGACATTATGTAATTTTATTTTCTTATTCCTATTTAGAAACACCAAAACAAGACAAGGACAGCAATCTTCTCATTACCTTTCCACCCTAAGAGGAAATTCAAAGCTTCTGAAACCCTTTCAGGAAATCACATGAGATTTCCAAGGAAATTTTGTATGGAATTTGGAACATGCAGGGATTCCGAAGATGTTGCTAAAATATATGTGATAATTGCTGAACTGCCCTGAGACCCAGACTTGTGAAGGTAACTACAGGGACCGGCTCTTCAGCTCTTCAAATGTCAATAGCAGCAGGATCAGGTCCTAGCTGAATAGAAACCATTTCTTTTTAGTCATTGTGAGTCTTAATTGGATAATACTAAGAAGAACAATCTTCTCTTACTCTTGCATGAACAGTAATTCAAGCTGTACTATTATGTGCAGAAGAGAAGTCAAGAGAGAGGTAGTTTGTGGTTGCCCTGTTTGAAGAAAACACGCAAATGCTGTCTGCTGGTTAACATGATGTGTCTGTATTGTGGACCCAGTCTTACACAAGAACAGCCATATATGTTTGCAGTCATCTTCATGCAATGACCAGCATGGGAACACCTCCAAGAATCATACTACATTCTCTGCCTGAACAAAAAGTGAAGCACTTTCTTATGATGCTGTTGCTGTGACTGCATCTCCAGCTCTGCACTTTGACTTTGCTCTTCCACCTTCTGTACCTGCAGATTTCACCATTGCTTTTTCTCTAAAAGTACTGACACTCATTGAATAACTTGTCCTCACTGTGAGATACAAAATGGGAGAGATTTCTCCAGCAGCAGCGCTGGAGAAGGAACCATAGAGTCAAACAGGCTGGAAAAGACCATTAAGATAATCAAGTCTGATCAAATCCCATAATCTTTCCACTTTCTCCCTACATTTGCAAAGCCAAAAGAGAAATCAGTGCAAGCAATCTCCTGCCCTTAGTGCAGCATCCACTGCTTCATTAGTGCAAGCATGCTCCATCCCTCTTCTTTCCGTGCAAACCTGCACTAGCATCCTCCTCTCCATTTTTTACCTCCTATTCACATTCATTATTGATACATCCTATCAATAATTCTTTCTGCTGCTCCAAGAATTTGGCCTGCCTGCCAGATCCAGACTTTCAAGTGCCCTTTTCTTCACCTCATTATAATTTGAATACTATATACTCTGCTATTTTCCTCCCCTTCCTCACAAAGGCAAGGAAAGAAAGAAGCTGGTTCAGAAAATGGACAAGGTAGCAATATCAATGCTTTAAGTAGTCACATACTGTCCTTTAGCCTCCTATTCACCTTATTTGGTCACCTGGAAGGGCAGCAGATGCACTGGTTTGATGCCTTGCTTAAACATGGACGCTTTCTCAGAACCATCACATAAGAGAGAAAAACCTACTTATTTTCTACAGTTTTATTTCCTGCAAATAGCTGTATTTGACCTGTGAAAAGATAGTTCTCTTCATCATTTTTCCCAGCTTTGTAATTTGCAGTCATCAGCCTGCTTTATCTTCCATTTGTCTCTCAAATCAGCTTATGTCTGTTTCTTTTACAATGGCTAAGGTAATATCCTCTTCCTCAAAAGACACAACATCATTAGAACAGTTATACCTGAGAACAGGATTACAACATCCACACAGAGACAGCCTGAGCTCCCTACAGAAGCAGGATTAGTAAATTATTCTATATTGGATTTGACAATATTGTATAATTGAGGAACCTGAACACAAAGGATTTGGCAATGCAAAAGAGAAGCCCCATAGAGAAGGACTCAGGGGTGTTGATTGATGAGAAAATGAACAAGAGCCAGCTTGACTGTGCACTTGCAGCCCAGAAAGCCAACCGTATCCTGGGCTGCATCAAAAGGAGCGTGACCAGCAGGTCAAGGGAGGTGATCCT
>JAOEHX010026670.1:0-30404 GCA_025448015.1 Bolborhynchus lineola | reverse complement strand
ACCACGACGGTTCTTTTAGGAGGGGGAAGTGAATGAACAAACTGCGTGGCTGATTTACAGCTTAAACCACGACAGTTAGGGATGTCTAGGTAAGAATATAAACACAGAAAAAAGAACATATGTTTCCTTGAAGCACTTCCTCAGTCTCCAGCCATTTACTGCCCAGTGACTTGTAGAGCCAGATGTGGTTTCTGGAGGCAGCCTTGATGCTGTGAAACGCGCAGCCTGCGCAAGGTCAAATTATAGCTCCAGCTGTACCTTCAGTACCTGCTCACCCACTGACCAGTGCTTCACAGCATCATAATTGCGCTATTGACATTTTTACTCATGTCTTATTTTTAACTGCCTTTTTACATTTGTACCTATTACAACTGTGTAAGTGATAATTGGTCACTTTTTTCTACAGTAGATAAGATTTTTCTAGATCCTAAAGGTGAAAAAAATTACATCATCATTTGCAGCAATCAGTGGTACTGTTATTTTCACCTCTTACAAGCATTGCAAGGTTTCTATTCAGTAAGATGAGAACAGCTTAAGAAAATGATCTTCCTCCTCCTCTCTCCATTAGTATACAAGCAGAATAAGGGCAGGCAACAAATACTACAATTTAATAATGGCAGTGCCTCATCCATTAATTTATTTGAGTAGAAGTGTCATGTTGCGCTGATTCTGTTAACTTTTGAATCAGGATTGGGGATGAAGGTGATGAGTTAACCTGGGTCTATGACAAAGTAAGTATTATTTTCTTCAGTTAGAACTGTTTTATCTTTGATAAATAAGTACTGCCTAACCCTAATTTCATCTCCTGTCCTGCAACAAAGGACAGAAATTACTAGATTGACAGGGAAGAGACTACTAGTTATAAACCTGAAGGTGTTTTCGTATGAAGAGATAGGCTTGCGTAATTTAGAAAGTTGAAATAAGAGCCATTAATATGGCACAAGAAACTTAAGATCAGAAAATTAACATTATGGGTTTTAATTACTTTTGAAATAGACGTTCTCCAAGTCCTCTGTGCTGGTATATCACAGAGAACACTGTCGCAAAATACTGCCGCTATAAACCATCATCGTTCGCAATAAAATGCCATAAAATACGAAGCACAGCAAGGACTGGGGAAAGTGGGAGGGACACGTTATGATGACACCTGAGGAATGCGGATGAGCAAGCACTTGGAAAAAGAAAGTGCAGCTCGCTTGCTTTCTGAAGGAAATTGCATAATATCCTGTGGAACTAGACAGTGGATTTCTTTTCCTAAAAATGTGTTTAGTAGGAGTACCACACAGCTAAAGCAACAGTCTCCCGAAAAGCTGTTTCTATCTCTGCTGGTAACAGTTTAACATCATTGCTATTATCATTTAACGCCACACTTGTTCATTTTAAGCTTCAGAAGAGAATACTGCTCTCCCACTTCAGACACAAAACCATTCACAAATTGGGAACAATAATTACAGCTGTACGCAGCAGCTACTAATTTAAAACACTATTAGCACACAATGACATGAAACTCAACATGTTAAGGTTTCAAAACCAAGTAGTTAGACAATGACTGTTGTAAATGTAGCCATTCTGAAGGTCAGTAAACTTCTGATACCAGTAAAAATTACTATGGTATTGCCTTGTTTACTGGTGAAACATAAATGACTTTGGGGGACAGGACCTTGGTTTACAGCAAGCTCGTGAACCCACCATCTTTCTGGACAGTAAAGGGGGATTCCACTAGTTCCACCTCAAGCATTATTCATATTATATATAAATACTATATAAATACAAATTACATACCATATATAATATTTTATATCATTACATACATATTGATTAAATATATTAATATATGTAAATATGATATTATGTATAAATATTTTTATTATATAGGGGCCTACAAGAAATCTGGAAAGGGACTTTTTACAAGGGTATGTACTGAGAGGACAAGGGTTAGGCTTTAACTGAGAATGCTTTAAACTGAGAGAGAACAGATTTATACTAGACATAAGGAAGAAATTCTTCACTGTGAGGGTGGAGACAGACTGAGACACAGCTTGCCCAGAGAAACTGTGGCTGCCCCAACCGTGGCAGTGTTCAAGGCCAGGCTGGAAAGGGCTTTCAGCAACCTGGGCTAGTGGAAGGTATCCCTGTCCGTGGCAGCAGGGTTGGAAATCGATGACCTTTAAGGTCCCTTCCAACCCAAACCATTCTATGGTTTTATCTCAGTTACCTGAAAAATTAGATGCTTACTGTTTTCCAGGATGCATCATTTTGTGCCTTTGACACCACCCCACCGCAAGCTTTGTTCCAGATGTGGAAAACCTGGCCAAAAAGAGGTGGCAGGTTTTCTTGCTTACATCTCCTGAAGGGAGATTCGGTGTACTGTGTGAAGCCGTGGCACTTCACCAGCCACAGGAGCACACCAAAGAGATGAGAATTGAGATTTAAAAGCCCAAGGCTTCTTGTGAGGGAAATGCCCTAGGAAGATGAGGATCCAACAGTCTTGCTAAAGCCGTGGGACTGATACTCAGGGAAGCTTGCAGGACTGGATTCCCCGAGCAGCGAAGATGGGAAGGAAGCGGTGTGGGGAGAGAGCCTACAGTATCTGAGCACTGGGAGACAATGACGAGTAAGGCAGAGGGACTCTGTGTCACTAACTGCCACGTGAGGGCCTTGGGTTTATGGAGAAGGCAGATGCCAACACAGTGCAACACTGAGGCTGTATAACACAAGTAACATCTAATTATCCTGAAAGTATTATACTAAAACTAATTAAGAAAATAAGTAATATAAAATTCTCTTTCGGCTTTTCGTATGTCAGGTTTCAGAAAGACAATTTTCTTTTTTGCAGCAGAAGTCAGAGAAATTCCCATTTTTTAGAAATTGTTAATAGAAAACATTGAGCTACAGATCTACTGCCACAGCTCCACAGAGAGTTGTTTGTTATCTCAAAGGAGGTTCTTGATGTTGTACCATAGTGAACAGATAAAGGAAAAAAAAGCACAGGTCAGAGATGGGTACAGACTCTCTCAATTAGGAAGAAAAAAATAAGCAAACAAACTGGCAATGAACAGGCTAAGCATCAAAAAAACGTAAACAGAAGCAACTCTAACACCAAACCCAACCATTTATTGCCTCTCTACTACTTAAATAAAGCCTTTGGCAAGTGTTAGAGACAAAGTAGTACATTTTATCCGCACTGAAACTGGTAATTTCAGAGGAGCCTGGAAGCCAGGCTGGTAAGAATCAGCTAAAGAGAGAAAAAGGCACTCTTGGGTTAAGAGTGTTATCAATACTAACTTTATCTAAGGCCTGCAGCATTGCCAGGTCTTGTAGTATTTCCAAAACATTTTCTAAAATGAACAGCAAATAACATTTTTTCCCCAACAGGGCATAAATCATATTAGCATGTAGGCTATTTTATGCCTTATCACATGATGATAAAAGTCCATCTCTGTAAGACTTTTCTGCCAAGCACAAATGATGACTTTAGAGTTTACTCACAGCATACAGAAATCCCTAAGACAACCTCCATGAGTAAGACAACATGCTGTGGCACAGCTACACACTGCTCCAGCTCCTTTATCACCATGGCTGTTGGCATGATGCTGGGGCTGGAAAGGCCTTATAACTGAGGAAGAACACAAAATGAGCTCTGTTAGACTGTTTCCACACTCAAGCATGCAGACAGCTCAAGTCAACTCTGCTGCAGCCTCCAGTGCTCTTGCAGCTGCAGCTAGCAAAGGCAGAGGTAAATGACTACACACATTAGAAGAGCTGCTCTCTGCCTTCATTGCCTTCCTCCTCAAAAAGTTACTTCCATGGTTAAAAAGAAGATACTTCAACTATCCCTGATGCAAGCTGTGTTAACATCGGGAAGCAGAGCCCGAGAGTAACAGTACTAGATAAGACTAAAGGTCTGCTTTGCTCAGCATCATGACTCCAGCAAAGTGGCCAAAAGCAAGTATCTATGAAGAAGCCTAAGGACAGCTCAGACACGTATAATTCTTCGACTGGTTTTATGGCTTAAACAACAGCATCCCAGTGTCCAGCAATCTTTTATGGCTTGGAATCTCTTAAATCAGATGTCCTCCCAAGCTTAGTACCCTTTCACGGGTTTTCTTTCACACACCTCTTTGGTTTCCCTAAGGTCACATAAGCCTTTAGCAAATACCACCCACGAATCCACATCTTCTGGCAAAGAATTCAATAGCTCAATTACATCCTGAATGAAGAACCACCTTTTTATTTACTTTGAAACTGCCTCCTGCTAGCTTTACATCAGCTACATGCCAGTTTTGCACAGGCCAATGCAGCAAGCATTTGATCTCCCCCTGCCCTTTGATCCATCATTCAAGACTCTAATTTGCAATACTGCAAAGGTCTGGATCCATCAGAGGTGATCATATTAGCAGGTGGGTGAGCTGCAATGCTCAGCAAAATCCCTCTCAGAAGACAAACACAAACACATTTGTGGAGTTGTGATGCCAGATATGGCTGAAATTCATGGGATTTCTCAAGAGCCAGAAGGGAAGACCAAGAACCCTGATACAAGCCAACAGCACACTTCTGCTTAGTGCAGTACTTCAAAAAGCTGGACACAGACATCACTGAAGGACAGCACAAGTTTCTGGTATTGACTCCCACTGACTTATATTGGGGTCTGTTCCCAGGATAGAGGCTGCGTGACAATACATACACCAGTGCTGCTCAGGCAAATATAAATGTTAGAATATTCCTACAGTACACTAAAATAAATAGCCAGTCCTTAAGAATATGAAGGCCACCCAAAGGCAAGTTCTTAAAAAATTTAACTTCAGTTAGCATTGACCTACATTAAATCCATATCCTTTTTGCTGTCCTACCAGTGCACCTTCCCTGTTTCTCCACCATATTTATTATAACTAGTATATCTAATATATAAAAGTACATATGTATTACATATATTTATTATATATGGCAGGGGGGTTGGAACTAGATGATTTTTAAGGCCTTTTCCAACCCAAACTATTCTATGACTCCACAATTCTTTATATATATATTATATGTATTATAATCAGTATGATAGACACTGGGTACATACAACTTAAAGCAGGAACTGTTGCTTCTTTGTGTATTTTAACAGCTACAAATGGAGTCTCGTTACCCATTATGGCCCCCAGAAAACTACTGGGAAGCTTGTACTTTAAGTTTTGTTGCACTTACTTGGCAACAAAACTAGTTATAATTTCAAGACAAAAGTCTTTCTGTGGCTTGAAAATGGCAGATTGCGCAACTAAGTTATCTTCCACACAGAGTTGCAAGCTAGTATTTAAATTAAGAATTACTGGTTTATACCTCCTGATAATTTTTCAGTTAGAATTTCACTTCCAAAGTTAAATTAATATGTTAACCTCTTTAAAGAAAATCGAATGTGCATTTAGCAGCCCTACACAGTCCTGTGTCTTAATGTCAGAACTCTGTGCCTTTAACAAAAAATCACTCATTTTACCGCTTGTAGTTCAGTGTTTACCAATGTGCTTACACTGAATTTCAAATATTCTGATACATGTACAATCAACACCTTGATTGCAACATCAAAAAATGAAGCAAGTGTCATCTAAGGACAACTCGAGTGTGTATTTGTCTCTGCAAGTGCACATTAACAATTGGCAACATTTTAATACTAGATTCACACTGTATTGTCTGCGCAGCTCAGATAATTTATTCCTTTTAACCAAAATAAATCCAGAAATGATCCCAATGGTGCTTCTCCCTTCACTAGGAGGCACTTGTACTAGTCACTAGCAGGTTTAGGGAAAAGAGATGACTAACACCTCATCCTAACACACATTAAGTACTGAAGGCTGTTATTTGCTATAAACTTACATCAGAGACTTTAAGAGATGAAAGCTGGATTCATCAGGAATTCAACTGGCTTGAAGAAGGTTCTGGAATTTCAACTAGTAGATTGCACATAATGCTCCCTGATGCACACATTCTTAAAGAAGAAGATGCATCTGTACATTGTGTACACAGCTGATATACCTCCCCACACATCTCTCTCCCTCCAAAAGCAATGCTGTGATTTCAGTACTACTTTCTCAAAGCTTAGGTAATATGGTAATCAATTGCTGCCTGCGCAACTTTCACTTACGCACTCGCACAAGGACAGTACCTAGTTACATTTGCTCTTACGTGAGAAAGCATTTCTTTACTTCATTCTTAACACACTACACAGGCTCAGAACAGCAGCTTCTGGGTTTTTTTTATGAGGAGCATGTCACACTTTAACTGTCACAAATGACTGGTATTCACAACTTCTGTCACCTCCAATAGCACCTAGAGGCAGGTGCAAGCAAAGCCATATGCAAACAGGAACAACTTACACATATTTGAGTTTAAATCACTTGATCATCATCATATAGGAACAAGCAAAGCCAATTCACATTTCTCTTTTCCATTAGCTGAGTGTGCAATTTGCTACGCTCCTTTCCCATCTGACAGAAACCAGCCTTCAGGCACTAAAGAATACTGGCTGAATCTCCAAGCACTGTTTATCACAAGCACTAATCAAATAGGATTTCTGTATGGAAAAAGGGACTTAAAATGATGAAAAAAGAGCTCAAACTTAGTTTCAGTAAATTTGTTCCACATGTATCGTAATTCCTTAATATTTTGACCACAATCATAGCATCATTCAAGATATTATGGATACTTAAGGTTTACATGTGCTCAATGAACAGGGATATTTCAAGGAAGGAAAATTCATGAGGACCTGTTAAATAAAACTCTATCACCCCTCGCTCTGGATCCTGTCTGAGCTGTGAATCATTAAAGGCTGGAAGAAGTATTTTGGGGAGGTATCACTGTGTTTTCACATCATTCTTACACTCTTCCCAAGGCATCTGCTATTGACCACCACCAAGGACAAGACACCAGCTAGCCAACCTTCAGACTGACCCAGAATCACATCATCTCTCTTCAAATGATATCAAGCAGAATAGCAGTGCTGGTACTATCTCACCTTTTGGAAAGTGGTTTACAACCATCATGACAATAAATGAGATTTAAAATGTCACACTTAATACTAACAATTTACGATGTAAAAAATTCTGACGATTTATAGTACCAATGTAAAAATGTCAGGGAACTTCTTAAGCATATAAATCAAAGGATTTCTGAATGTTATTTACCTCATTTACCTCCTTTATCTACTATCTAATTACATATAAACCTTACATATTTTTATTTTTAGCAATACCAAAAAGCAGTTGTCTGGGTCTTCTTATACTTGAATGCTACATAAATGCATAAAAGATATCATCTTTACCTCAAAAGTCCTTATGCAGTCCAAGATAAAGTAGATTAACAGCAAAACAGAGCGCTCCATAGCCTGAATTACTTGAGAGGCAGTTTGGAAAATGTCATCTGAGTTTCATGATGATTTTCAGAAAAAAAAATAAATAGGCAAGCAAGTGCAACTGATGGCTGAGAGTCCTCGTTTAAATGCCACAGTGTAACCACCTACCATTTACTCAGAAAGTGAATCCACAACCAGCCTGATTCCATCGAACGGGTTTAGCACTCATCTTGTCAGCATATTTAAATAGCCTCCAGTATACAGTAATTCATTCTTCTGACCGAAGCAAAAATACAAACTAAACATGTGACCATCTTACACAGTATTCGCAGAACGAGGAGACACTAACAGTGAAGAGCAGACAATCATTCAAACGCAAACCCAAACAGAATAAAAACTCCAAAAGCAAAGCAAAACCAAGAGTGCACCCCTACAGCTCAGGGACATCAGAGAAATGCAGTGTAAGTGTCAAAATTCTGATTCATTTTAGCAGTTAGTCTCTCAAGATCTGTTTTACCTGAGACATCTCACAGCAGTGAGCCTCAGGTTTCAAGTGGGATAAAAGCTAACCTCTAGAAGCAGCCCTTCATAACCTTAAAACTGCACCACGATTAACATATAATCAGTGACCAGATTTCAATATGTAACTGGGAAAATGGTAACCTAGAAAACACACTGTGGACTCAGTACAAGTCTACAGGCTATAACATTTCTAGCACCAGCCTTTTGATACGCTTAAGCCAGTGTAATAAAAAAAATCTCAATATTATAAAGGATTCCATCCTAAATAAAACAAAACCCAAACCTTACTCTTTGCCAGACACAAAGAACGCACTTTTGACAACATTTGATGCTGAAATGAAATTAAAATAAAAAAATATTAGAAAAAACAGGTCTCTCCATGTTAAAGTGTCCGAAAAACTACTTTCAAAAAGACATTTTGAAAACTCACTATCATTACTCTTCTGCTTAGGAATTGCTTCTTAAGAAAGGTGTGAGGATCTTAACAGTCCATCTGCTACCTCTGCCATTACTAGTGTCAGCCCACTTCCAATACTATCTAATATGTGTGCATCAGAGGTAATCCTTCTACTAACAAAACTGAGATCTGTCTATATACTTTGTATTGGCTGCATCTAGTTTCCCAGGTTCACAGGCTCTAGCTAACACTGGCACTTTCTTGCGCTAGTATGTTCATGATATTTTTGAAACACCTTCTTAACAAAAGCAGAAAAGGGAATTTTTATTAAATACGACTTGACACTGCAAGATTCTCATGCTGTTGTGTACCTATCTGGGAATTTCAGTAATGCAAGCCTAAAGGATTTAGCAGAAGAGGAGGAAGCAGCGGGCTAGGAAAATACAGCCTCAAAGAGAGCTTTGCTCCAGCTGCTGGGGAATTGCACTTGGACATATCTATGTGAGAATAAGACTTTCTGGAACTATCTCCTTCAGTGGCTATAAAGGAAGTCTGCACAGACCTGAAATATTTAGATTCCCAAAGCTGCTACCCTACATGAAATAAGCATGTTGCCCATTTCACACAAAAATACCAATCAAAGGGCAACACTTTAATTCACTCCTCTGAATTGTGTAAAAATCCCAACACTTCTACTGCAGCAACTGCAGTTTGAGAAGCACCCTTAGAATTTTTAACTCTACCCAAGATATCGTTGGACTGACTAATATGTAACTGGGAGGCAATGTCAGGGAACTAACCATTTTTAACTCTCTCCAAAGAATTTCTAAATCTTTCACAAGAATTTCATTTTTATTCGAAAAACTGAATACAACACTAGAACGCTGTCACTTTTTTCCGACTGCTTAGTCTGTGCAATTAAGATCAAACAATGAAAGATTTAGAAATTTGCCACAGACTTTCCAATTCAGAGGAAAGAACTCAAACTGAAAAATAGAGTCAATGAACCTAGAAAAAACAAAAAAGTTGAGGAATAAAGAAAATAATCTAAAATAACATTTCAAAGAACATTGCATTTCTAAATCTCTCCCTCATAATTTCATTCCCCTTCTTTTAAATACAAAAATGTAAGTAATTTAAGCATTTGATCACAGCAAATGATCAGTTTATGAAGTCATGTTTCAATTTTATGATATTCTACCCTACAAATACAACAAAAAAAAGACTCCTTTTTCTTGCAAAGTAGAACTGAAAAGCTGTAGTCATAATTAATTTCTCAAGCGTTGCAAAGAAAGTGTCCATACTCACCAGGGCTGCTGCTTTCAGATTTTTCTTCTGGTTGGCTTTCTGGAGAAAGAACAAATGAACACAAAAGGAAACATAATGTTTGTGTGTTGATTATGTGAAATGACAAAGTGAGTTGCAAAGCACAGAAAGGTAAATGATGATAAAATCACAATCACTGGGTTTCACTGATGTTTATAAATTTGTTTTCTGAAGGATAATTTGCCACCAGGAATTAAAAAATAAAAATCTTTAGTGCCCAAACTCACAACTTCAGTGAGAGAATTCCATGACACCTCTGACTGAGCTTGGCAAGAATGAAGTTATACATTTATACAAAATCAGTAGTAGGGTTACGCTTAAGCAATGGATAGTATCCATTTATCACACTCTGGACAGATCAGTACTATTTTGAGGTATTTAAAAACTAAAAAAATCAAGGTTCTGCTAAAGAATGCCCTTAATTGGCACTGGTGAATTTTTTAACTTGACCAACCTCTTCTCTACCCTTTCTGCGGATCAAATAAGAATTTTTCAATCTTTCCCTTTACAAGGGTATGTAGTGATAGGACAAAAGGTTCCTTTTAAATTAAAGAAGGTAAATTTAGATTAGACATTAGGAAGAAATCCTTTTTTGTGAGGGTGTTGAGGAACTGGCATAGGTTGTCCAGAGAAGCTGTGGCTGCCCCATCCCTGGTAGTGTTCAAGGCCAGGCTGAACAGAGCTTTGAGCAAGCTGGTCTAGTGGAAGGTGTTCCTGCCTATGGCAGGGGGGGTTGGAACTGGATGATCTGAAGGTCCCTTCTAAAACAAACCATTCTATGATTCTATGATTCCCTCTCTTATCATTTGCCCAGCGGTTAGGAAATAAAGAACCCACATCATCAAAAACATCTCCTGCTTCACAGGACAGAGAATATGAGTATGCATGACGAAAAAAAAGAGGCACAAGTGTTGGAAAGTGACTTGCTAAAAGATGATCGCACGGGTGAATGGCAGAGTCAGATTCAAAAACAGCTTTCTGCATGAAATTCCATTCTCACATTTCAAGAAATGGCAGCCAGTGAATATATTTTGGTAAACTGAGTTTTAACACTTACCAAGCCCTATGAAATTAAACCCCTACATAAATTTGTCAATCTGAAATTTGACTGTTCTTCCTGTATTTCTCCTTTTTACACATCTTCTAAGGTAGAGAATAAAGAAGAACACTTTCACTTATCTGAAATAAGAGTTTAAAAATGGTAAGATATACTTGTCCCTAGCTTTCAACTCAGACATGTCACAGCTATCATTACAGACTATTTAGTTACAGGCAGGAGTGAATTATTGCTCTAACTCAGTAATTTTTGAGTTCAGTTAGTCTGATCATTTCTGCCATATACAAGCTGGGTATTAACAGAACTGAAAACACGAAATATTTTACAAAACCTCTTTCTTGCCACTGATTCTGTGGCTTTCACAGCTTATAGCCTTGTTTTCTCATTGAGATGGCTGACAGCCTGAGGACTAATACAAACGGTAAAAGCAGTATCTCACAGACCGTTCTTTCTTTACCAGTAGCTGTCTTAGCAGCTGAAGGCAACATGCTTTCTCAATAAGAAAACATCATTATACGGCCTCTTCTCACCCATGAGGATTCACAAAGCAAGTTAAGATCCCTGCCAACTTTCAAATATACATACAGGGAAGCCTATTTACAGAAAAACATGTACCTTTTCATTGACACTATTGTTTGTGTGCATTTAGCACATTTAGAATACAATGTTACTACTTAAGCAGTATCCTAACTCAGATGTAACTTAATCAAGGAAACATTTAGTACACACACAAGGGGCAAAGAGGACATTAAAGAGGAATGTCCAAACATACTAAGATATCAACCCCTGACTGAACAGAGATGTATAAAGCAGCTGGATTCAAAACTGTTTCTTTTTTATTCTGCTTCAATGAAAGACTAGCTACCTAACCAAAGCTACTGCATAAGACATCATACTTCAAAATTGCTAATAGCATTTGACTCAAATAACAATAAACGTATATCATGTCTACAGGGGGAGTGCGTGTGTGTGCTCATATGCATCAACAGAATCTGCCCTCAAAGGAAGAGACAAAGAAAACCCGACAAAATTTAAGCCTTGCAAAAAAGTGGTGTTTTTTTCTCCTCATCATTGGACAATTTGTTTTTCTTATGATTAAGTCACAATCATAACAAAAAAGTCTCTGCTTCAAAAATCTTCTCTGTACTAATACAATGAAGAAGGTGAAGGAAGTTGTACTATTGTCTATTAAATATATTTTATCAATGCAGACTACTGCTGCTCAGCCTCCTCCACAACATGGAAGATTCACAGATAAACATCAGCAAGTTGGTTGGGATATTTTTTGTTGCTGTTTGCAGGGTTGGGTTGTTTTTTCTTGGGGGTGGGGAGGGGATTTATCACAATCAGTGAGACTTAAAGAAATAAAGAAATTTTAACTCAGTGAATCAGGCAGAAAGCCAATTCTATTCATATCACACTGAGCCTATTCTAACATACCATATATTTTGTGCATTCAGTCTCAATTGTTTAAATTTGTACAGGAATTAACACCCTGTATTTTTAATAACAAAAATGAAAAGAAAATTAGCTTACCCCTGCCAGTCAGCTGAACGCACTTTGCAGTAATTTGTTAAACCTCATAACACTCATATGAAGTAAATAAGTATAATTTCAATCTTTTAGAGATGGAGGAAAGAGATGATGTAAGCAGTCTCAGTTGTTTTCTAAATGGACCATATGTCACAATAATATATACAGAATTTTGTCACATCAAAACGCTGTCTGTAATTAGATTAGCTTGAGTCATATTCTGCTTTTCTGATCATGGGTTGCATCTTCTTTATGATCCTCACAAATATTTGGAAATCTGCATAAATGCCAGAGATCTGAAAGGCTGCTGTTGCTTCTCTTTCTTTTGATCATGAGGCTGCTATTAAGTTTTCCTCTGCTAACAGTTCGTAAGAGACTGAAGTACACAGAGGAACAAACAAGCATTAAGACAGACCCCAAAGCATTCTGGAGAGTGGAATGTGTGTTTAAGGGACAGCCTGAACAAACAGAGGCGACTGGTAAGTCCTGTTGAAGTAGACAGGTATATATCAAAACTCCTCAGCAGGCATAGCTAAGATGACAGAACAATGAAGGAGGGATGTTTATTTCCTAAATAGCAGTTTGATGAGAAATTTGAGAAACTAAACATTCATCTAATAAGATTGGAAGTAATATTACACAGCATCAAGATTCTGAGCACTACATATTTTACTGGAAATAATTAAACGTAATTAAAGGAGTAACTGCTTTAACAAAAGAAGGAAACATCCTTCTGGGATTTTTCATAGTGTTTTTTCATTTTGCATTTCTTTAAATGGCTGATATTTCAAAATACAAATATACAAAACATAGAATAAAACCCTCTGAATATTCATTTTCCCTGAAATACAATTGCATGTTATACAGTAGGTGTGACTGATAAACAAACTTAGAAAAGGATCCTTTCATATATGAGAAGCTGTATAAAGGAAAAAAACAAAATATCAACCCAAAACAAAGGGAGAATATTCAAAGACTGTGGGGATTAAGGAGCTGTTCTGAGGTGCACAGACAGAGTTATGTGCATTACTGAACAAGAACACAAAAAAATTTGAATTTCATGAGTTGAGATTCTGAAAGAAGGCTCAGAAAACTGGAGAAGGACGCAATGTTAAGAGACAGCAACCCTCTGTGAAGCATGAAACAGTGAAACAATCCATGCATGAATGCTGCTCAGAAACAAAGGCCTGCTAGTCATTCTGTCAATGGAATTCTCTGAACATTTTGTGCTTTCCACACGATGGAATGAGCATGAAGGAATTTAAAGTCACTGAAATAGGCATTAAGGCAATCCCACTTATGAAGGGGGAGTTGTGAAGATATATTCAAAACTTCAATAAAATGAGTCATCTCACCCAACTTTACAGAAATAGCTTATACTTTATTTGCGCCTACAGTGTAAAACCTTCCTCTTCACCCATCAGTCCTTTACAGCTAGGGAAGCAATTGCCTGCCAAGGTCTGTGTTTTCCCAAGTCACATTAGTAGCACATTTTTTCTAAGAATTAGCTCAGTAAGAAACCTGTATCATTATCTATTACATAGCTGTGTTTTTTATTTACATTTAGAGCCAGCAATCTGAAACTACCTGCTGGCAGAAAAATTAGGCAACAGGCAATTAAAGCAGTAATGGAATTAATTTATAACCACAATCAGAAAAGTTTGCTGTTAAATGTTTAACAAAAGCATGTCCCCATTCCTTCAACCAAGAATGAAACTGTCAAATTATAGCACTTCCTTATGCCAGGGTGTCTGCCAGTAGGAAGCTCAGAAAAAAAACTCAATTTTAACCAAACATATCCTGTATCAGGCCCCTAGGTAGTTCTTAGCTACATACACATAAGAAAAATCCATTTTCTCCAATACAACATATTGAAATATATGCAAAATGCTTTCCTTTCCTCCCACCCAAAAATTACAGCTATGATAGCTGATGACAAAGATAAGACAAAATGACTGGAAGCACAAATAGCATTGTTGCATAGCAACTGTTGATGTACATATGGTGATGTTTATGGAACAGAATGTAGTTCATATTTAATGCTGAAATAATACTGAAACCAGCCTAGACAGCAAGACCTAGACAGCAAGAGACAACTGTGCTTTGGATCCCTCTGCAGAAGCCACACTTCCCACCAGCTTTGCTAAACTGATGTTCAGGAACACCATGGCAAGTCTTAGTCATTTGCCCAGCAATGAAGACAACGAAAATGTCTCACATGTGCAAACAGCCTTGCAAAGGAAGTAGACAGTTACTTTGCAATTACTACTTTTGGAGTGTATGGTACTCTGTATTATTCATTAGATCTATTTCAAAAGAGAAATAGAAACAGGAGAAACCCCACAGCTAGTCTAATCAGAAAGTGCACCATGTGCAAAAGCCAGCATAGACCAGATTTTTAATAGTTATCTTGGGTGGAATCCACTTAACCCAGCTTTATATTAGCTGGGTAAAGTGGATCTACTACACACTGCAGAAGACCAAGAAACTGCAATTCATTACACTTCAGACACAACAATTGGCACCTCAAAAGAGACTGCTGCTGTCCATTAACTAATGTGGGACCACTGCAGGTTAAGAGGTTTACAGTGTAAGAGCAAAGGGACCTCTTTCAACTACAACAGGTATTAGAAGCAAGTTCAGCTAAGACAAAACCTGCAGAAAATACATTCAGAAGTCTAGAAATTACATCATGCAGGAAAAACTGAACTGCTTGTCAAATCTGATCTCTTTTGCTTGCTCTAAGTGACCTGATGAGACAATATGAAGTGCTTAATTATCCAGAATATATAAACTCCCTGCAGCATCTTCCAAGATTACAAAGTATTTCAGAGGTAGCTTTGCTAGATCTCAGTCATTTTCTGAAACAGCATCCAAAAAAGATGGCCACTACAACACAAGGATCCCAGGATTAGAGAATGGCATACTGAATAATCTTGGGGCTTTTAATGTGCTCAAAAAAAAAGGGGGAAGGAAAAAAACCAAACCAAAACCAAACCAACAAACACACCACCAAAAAGACCCTTTAGAGATTAAACCCAACTGGTTTATGCCATTCGCTCCATTTTAGGTAAGCTCAGTTCTCCAGAAGGGTACTGACTAAGGTCAGCAATGCATGAAGCTGTTTTTTATTCATATTTCATTTGCATAATTCCTCAAATGCATCCTTCCAGATGCAGCACTAGCCATGCCATCTGCTGTTCCAAAACAGCTTAATCTTTGGCCCACAATTCAAACTGGCATCTTGATATCGTAACATGGTGCAATTTGCAAAAGAAAACGGAACCAGATTTCAAACGCTTTTCACAAAAATACGCTAATTTTAATTTGAGGAAAAATGCTGGTCTGTGAATGCAAGAATTAATGAATTTCAATTTCCTGTGACGGCATCTTACTGTGGATTGACTGATGTACAAAGATGTGCAAGTTTTTATTGAGTATTTTGCATGCTTGATATAATTATAGTGTGTTTTTCCATGCGGACTTTCTGGCATCAAATAGGGTAGCAGACTTTCTTTCAGTTGGGACAGCCATATAGTTTTGTTCCACTCTTCAGACACCAGTTTTTTCGCACTAGCCGTAATTCACTACAAAACTTGTTGAAATTGGCTTTGGAGCTCAAAACATATTGGCAATACATATTTAAACACAAGAGTGTGGTTGCAGGAACATGGTGTCTGTAAGAAATCTGACTGGAATTCGGAATATCTGTGTCATACTCATCTTTACAACCAAAAAAAGTCAAGCAAGAAAAGCACATTAAAGTTTTTTTTTGATTGTGCTGCCAATGCCATCTTTAACACAACAGCAACACATTTTAGCCATTTTGCATTTAAGCAAGTTTCATGAAAACTGACTGCAAATTATACTTGCTAACCTCAAGCAAAAACAATTTTGACAGTCTACGCTGATTCCATACTTCATTCCAAACATTTCTAATGTCAGTAACTACCCTTTGCTCCCAATTAATATAATTCCTACTCAACAGGTCCATGGCCCCCGTATAACTTTTTCTAGTTGCTAAGAAATGCAAAATTTTTAGTTGATTACATAAAGATTGGACAGGTTCTAAGTACCTAAAGTTTTCGAGACACTCGTATTACAGATGGTAAACCAGAAATAAATGGGTAACTTCTCGTTACAACATTCAGACTTTCATTCTAACTGATGACAAATATTCCACATTCTAGTTAAGTATATGCACCCACTGCAGCTTAAGTTACCATCAGAGGTTTTTGAAGCAGTATTTTGTATCAAAAAGTGTCTTGGTAATCAAAATTCCATGAGATTTGCGTCAAACATGCAAAAGCCACCAAATAATGCTAAATACATCTTCACACCTAAAATCTCTTTCTTTCGTCAAGCATTCTGAGGTTAAGGCAGAGAACTGAAAAAAGATGAGGCATTGCTAAAATGTTTGCAACATTCTTGAAAACTTGCTCCTTATCTCTTTTCACATTTGTAATCTATGAATTACAAACTCCAGTATTCTTAGAGTGCTGCAAGTCACACACTCTAAAATACCAATTTTTTTTAAGTGAGAAACCAGTAACACAATTATGTTAGTTTCAGGGAAGGGGATGATAACAAATGAAAAGTGCCTAAGTTGTAGCATAAAAGCTTGCATTTCTAAACATGCAAGAGCTCAGCTTTCTAAACACAACAGAGACAGCCAAGCTATTTGTACTTTAGTATCTCAGTGCTCAGTCATTAAATCTTTGAATAGATTTTCAAAAGAAGGTGGTCAAACTTACTAAGTATTCTAGCTCTGTCCTGGGAGTTACAATTCTCCTTCCCTCATTTATCTGATAAAATGTCACACTGCCATTACAGCATTACTTGCCAGCCTATGAACACCTAAAAATCAGAAGGCTGTCATGCTGTAGCTTTCCTCCCCACAGAAGACAGAAGTAGCAGAAAGTATTACTATTATTTGTCTTCTAGGGACACCAAAACTTAAGTGCCTGAGATACCTTTTGCAGACAATTAGATATGCTCTGTAAACACCTCCTTTCTGTCTCAGAACATCCAGAACACGACTATGTAATTTCAGCAGAAAACCTTACAGCACACAGGAGCCACACACAAGGCAGTCTGCTGAACTTACTGTACAGTGTAATAAAATCATGTCACAGAATTATAGAATATACTGGAATTGTAACAAATAAGTTGAATTCTAACTTACCAACTGAAGTTTCTGTGAACACTGTTAAGGTCTGTCCTCCCACGCTTTGCAAAAGAAATGGATGTTCCCTTGGTGCACTGACTGATGCAGGTTTTCCTCCAATATCATTGATACTTGCAAGCTCTTCATTCAAAGTAAATGACACCTAACAGTCACAATTACCACAGTGTTACTAAACAGACTCAATTACTCAGCTTTACGAGGTATGGGAAACAAAAAGAAAGAAAACACAACTAGTATAGCACATTTTAATTGCAAAAACATAATGAGTGGGATAAGAATCTTACTATATTGAGCTCTCGTTGAAATACAGAATTCAAAGCTTTCATACACTTACTAAAATCTACTCATCTTTTAAAAAAATTGTAAATTACTTCCTCCTGAAATCAGAGAGCAATATGATTTAACTTATTAAAATGTAAAGCATAATAAGTTTCCAGACACTGCTCAACAGGAGTGCTTTAAAATGTTTCACACAGACAGCTGAGTTCCAGAAAAATTGCTAATGTACCACAAGTGTCATTAGTCCGAGGACTCCTGAATCACATCCAGAGGCTTAAATACAGTTCTTGTACTATTATTTACATTGTATGCCCAATACAGGAGCTGAGGACACACTGGGGGGACTGGGTAGCCAGAATCTTTAGGTGCAGGACCCAGCAAGAAACCTGAAGAGGGCTATTTCTGGCTGACTATGCGCTTTTCCTGGAAGTCCTGCTATAGCCTCATTCTGCCATGCAGCAACAGGGTCCCTAGGAAGCCACCTCTACTCATGGGGTTCTTCACCACGTGGCTCTACATGGACTGCAAAATGACCTCTGTGGCTGTCATCAAGATTTTGGTGTGGAGCTCACTAAATCAGGAAGGTTGGCTCATACTCTAACATAGAAGAGACCAACCAAACATCCAAACCTCCAATAGAACTCTCTCTATGCATTCTTGAAAGGAATTTGGCCAGGTAATCAAACAGCAAATGCACCTTGCTTCCCTGCCACTTTTTTTGTCCACAGTTTCTTCCAATGCAGTTACAGGCCTACGTGGCATTTGAAGTAATTCTAACTAATGAAACTTCCCTTACCTCCTGTAAAGGATACATGAAGTTACTCTCATTCACTGAGGCTGCTAATAAAAGCAGTTACTTTGGCATGCATCTTCAATTTGCTTTGTATTTAGTAGGACCAAATTCCAAATATATAATAGAATACCTTCTGAAATTGCGAACATTCCATCTCAACTTCTTGTGCTTTAATGCCATCCTTCTTAGCTCTGATAGCCTTCTGCACTAACACATCTCAAAATATTTGGAGAGAAGGTTGCTATATGACTGCTGCTACAGATGGGTAAACAAACATAGGAAACAAAGAGACCACAGAAAATCCAGGGACAGAGCTCATATGGGTAGAATTTGAGCCTCCTGATTCTCTGGTACAATGTTTCATTACAAGTGTAGCAAAAAGTATGTGACCAGCATGTTCCAATCATGAAACAGAAAATCAGCATGGACAAACATGAATAGAAACTAGCATGTTCTAAACAGTTTTTCAGAATTCAAAATGTAACATCTTCACATCTTCTAAATTCACTATTTAGTAATTACTTACTTCTGTTCTTCCTTGATTTCTGCAAAAGAAAATATTTAATGTTTTAGTTTCCATAATCTAATTCCACAAGTTTTGCTTCCCTGATAAAAAAACAAATTCAAATTCTAGTTTTGTTACTCATCTTCACTCCTGAGCTGCTTAATATTTTTTAATTTTTGTCATGCTGATGCCCAAGAATAAATGGGAAAAGTCAGCAGGTGAGAACAGAAGCAGCAAAATAGCACACCTAAGTTAAAGAACATTCTCCAGCCAGTTGTGCATATTTCTTGAGTTTAAGAAATCAAACATCACATAACCACTCCCCATTACAATTTCATATAATATATAATTTATTTTCATAATCACTATACAAGCAGGTACCATTCAGGTATCAGAGAAATATGCACAGCATTTGCAAGAAACAGAGTTACGTATTATAAGAAATGCAACATAATCTATTTTACCACAGGTAACTTCTATAAGATGCAACCAGTAAAGGTACAGTAAAGGCTTACTTGGCAATCCTTAGTTTTCCCACTTCACCTCTTCCTGAAGCTTTACTCCACTGTTGCGACAAGTATTTGGGGACCTAAGAAAATAAGAGAGATCTCAAAAAAACGCAGTTTTTAAAATTCTGTATAAAGTGTATACGTGTACATATTTAAATGCTTTTACCCTGACCACTTCAGATTACAGTATGAACTAAATATAGTAGACAATACAGAATCACAGCATGGGTTAAGTTGGAAGGGACCTAAAAGCTCATTTAGTCCAATTCCCCTGCAATGAGCAGAGACATCTTCAACTAGACCAGGTTGCTCGAAGTCCCATCCAACCTGGCTTTGAACACTGCCAGGGATAAGACAGCCACAGCTTCTCTTGCCAACCTGTTCCAGTGTCTCAGCACCCCTGCAGTACAGAATTTCTTCCTTATATCTAACCTAAATCTACCCTTTATCATTTTAAAGCCATTCCCCCTTGTCCTGTCACTACAGGCCTTTGTTAGAAATCCCTCTCTAGGTTTCCTGAGGCACCCTTTCTGTATTGGAAGCTACTTTAAGTTCTCCCCAGAGCCTTCTCTTCTCCAGGCTGAACAAGCCCAACTTTCTCAGCCTGTCTCCAGAAGAGAGGTGCTCCAGACCTCTGAACATCTCTGTGGCCTTCTTCTGGACTTGCTCCAACAGCTCCATGTGCTTCTTATGTTGAGGACACCAGAACTGCAGAGTACTTTAGGTGGGGACTCACAAGAGCAAAGGGGTAGGATCACCTCCTTCAAACCTGCTGGTCATGCTCCTTCTAATGCAGGCCAGGATATTGCTGCACAAAGCAGAGGTCAGTGCAGGGATAGAAACAAGCAGCCCTGCTTAACCTCATACATCCAATAAAAACTGCTCCAAGCTGCAAGGACATACCTCCACACAAATTTCTTTAGTTACAAAGGTTTGGGCGTCTGCAGCATTGGGTGACCTGGGCTCACAATGGACAGTAAAGGCACCTCCTTTACCAACCAGCAAGCAGGAAGCTGTTTTTCCAAGTAGACCCATTTCTCCTCTTTTCCCATTAATGTACTGATAGGTGAAATCACAGCCTACCTCTTCACTCTCTGGCCAAAAAAGTACCAGCTGACTACTGCCAGGTAAAGTGCACCCCAAGAGCCAGGGCACTTCCACAGCCAGCCTCAGCGGCTGACTGCTGCTGCCACCATGCTGTATGCACATGTATGCCCAGGCTCCTCAGACTGCCACACGTGTCCCAGACGCGATGAGGCATGCATGGCTCTGTGCAGCAGCAACAGCATTTCTTCTGGACAGAGTAATGCCTAGAGAATGTGTCCCATGCTCAACAGAGTTATCCTGGTTCTCCTTACAGACAAGCTCAAAAATGACATTTATCTGTGAAATCAAATGATAAGTGTTCTGATATAAGGCGCTAGTGCTGACGAACACCTATAAGCCTCAACACTTGTATGACTGCACAGTTCAAAAGGTGGCCTGCCCAGAGAGGAGTTCCCAGCTCAGCTCGTATGTCCATGCATCCAGTCTGTCATGGGCTAGTCCTAGCAAGGCACCTCAAGCCTCAAGTACTTTATCCCCAGAGGAACGAGGAAATTGCCTATCTTCTGCACTTCACTGCATGCCATCAAGTTGTAGCCATGTTTACCTTTCCTTGCAAGAATACAGCTCAATCAGGTATAAGCACAGAGCACAGTGTTTTGCAGATCACACTTTCCCCATCACCACCATTCAGCAATTCTGGCTGTCTTTTCTACGATGGTTGTTTATAAAGACTAGACACGACATATTAGCACAACAACGCAGGACTGGAGCAGTTTTTCCCCTACACACAAGCTATTAGACGTAGAAGTACTGTGGCACATCAAGGGATGGAATACAGACCTGAGGCAATATGGGACAATCTCACATCTAGTTTAAATGTAACACGTTCAAGTGATATGAAACCTACAGATTCTTTTCTAAAGAAAAGAGCTGAAGACAGCCAAAGAGAAGCTACTATTCTTTCTTTCTAACCTCTTTCTTTCTAATAAAGATGCAGCAGTTGTTGTGAGAAGATCATCTTAAAGACCTACAGTAGTCTCAGTAAAAGAGTGACTTATTAAAAGGAAAAACATTTACTGTTCCAATACCACATACTACATTATTTCAGTACAGGAATTTTCTAACTTTTTTCTTCATATGCTCATGACACATCAGGACAAATCTACAGTCTGTGATTTTGCAGCAATGTTCTTTACTGGTACAGAAAAGTTTATTCTGGCTCACACAGTCCACAGCAACTGAAAACATCTGTGCCCACATAGAAAAATTGTGTGAGACACAGACAGTGAGAAAGTACTAAGCTATGCCTGTAGCATTTTCTGTTTCAAGTAGCAAAGAGGTACATCATATTCTTACACAGAGTAAAAAATGAGCTAAGCTCCACTGCACAGCTCAGAAGGCAAAGAGCCTGTTCCAAGAACTTGCTGACAAACAGCAACTTATATTTACCTTCAAAAAAACCCTCAGAAAGCGTCACAGTACCGGTGCTTAGCACTTTCTCTGCCTCACAGTACCCTATGAAGTGTTGTGGAATAGTCAGAAAAATCTGGAGGTCCTCCATCTGCTCAGTCAAACTTAATGGCAGTCCAAGTATCCATCAAGTCCTAACAGTGGGTCAAAACTGCCACAAATGCGCAACAAAAAACAATGAATTGGCACAATACATAAATAAAGATTTTTTTCCCCACAGGTTTCAAAGTTTTAATTTTCTACAGTGGATTTTCTACTGCATTCATGCCAGATCAGATATCATTTTCTTTCTAAAGCCAAGATAAATGTTATGACGTGCTCCAACTGACTCAACAGAAATAGTACTATGTGCTCGCACCTAATCTGCATCTAATTTATATTGCCAGGTAATAAGGTAGACACACACTGAATACGAGTGGACAAGGACTGAAGGACTCCCATGCTATTAAAATCACTGACCTGCTACATAATGTAGTCAGGCAGGGATTTTTTTTCAGATCAAGAGTTTGCAGATCAGTCCTACTTCTTTCAGCTGCATGGGAAATGGTCTCAAAGAATGTAATTAATAATCTTTCTGCTGGCTTACCTGCAGTCAAGGGCTATGTAGGGGAAGAAACAGGGATAATATGAAGGACTGTGATCAAAGGATTACGTCTATACACACATACTTTTGCAAAACCCAGACGGTCCCCTCAAAACCACGTGCTGAATTCTGTAGCTCCACATTAGTAAAACAGTCACAGGAATAATTAAATAGTCTTACACACTGTAGATATCTTAATTTGACACTTTCTTTTAGCTTTAGCATAATAGAAGTTTAACATTTGGAGAACAGTTGGGTTTCAAGCTCTTAATACTCCTTGAAAGAGCATACAGAAAACCAGGGTGACCAGCTTTCACAGAAGGAGCAGAAAGAATATTCAAAGATCCCACAGCAGGATTTTGAAGGATATATACCCACAGAAAGACTGCCTTATGGACAGAGCACCTCACATACTAAAAGACTATTAAACATTTTCAAGACAGCTGGCCTTTATTGTGGGATCTGTAGGTAAGAACACTCTTCTCTCAGAAACCCATACAATTTAATCACAAGAAGAAATCTGACGTACCAAGTAGCATCACTCCCAAGACCTCTTCACACTCTGCTTTCTACTTGCTATTCGTATCACACAAACACCTGGGCTCCAGTACACCAGGCACCCTGCAGGTAGGATATGGCATGAGGGCCCCTGCTCCACACATCTTTCAGCTTATTCATAGCTTTCTATCTGCCTTTGGAACAAAAAACAGAAAGCAGCCCCTCTCTGTAACAAAACACTTCCAATTTTCTGTGTGAAATTTAATCAGTTCTTTCTCTATATAGCAATCCATATGCAGTACGTACATCAGAAACTGAGTAAGGCTGATGTCAGTACCTATGTATTCATTTTCCTTTGAACATCCAAAAAAGAAATTATATAAAGATACCATCTTTCTAAATAAAGATCAATACAACAGATTAAATAAATAAAGAATCAAAACCACCACACAGGGAATAAAAAAAAATTAACAATTCTAATGGCTAACACTAAATGGGCTTCGCTTTAGCACAAGTACATAATCAACAGATCTTATAATATTTCCTTATCTAAGCTTTCACTGAAAACACAGAAAAAATATTTGAGCTGCTTTCTGCGTTAGTACTAAAGCAACTCAATTGCAGGTACCTCTTTTTACTGCTCATGCTTCTAAAAGACTTGTCACTACATTTTTTTATTGCCTGCTAAGTAATCTCTCTGGATTACTTCCTGTGCTGGCACAATATATGCTAAAAGGATATTAAATAAGCTAGATTTTTTACTCCATCACAACTGACTGCTCTCTCCCACAAACGAAGGATAATTTCAGCCTTATTACTCTACACAGAAGAAGAAAAAAAAGTACAGGTGCTACACACTGTCATGCCTCTGCGTGTGTTGAAGGTCCTAGTAACAAGGGTGGTTGTTTCCAAGTTCAGGTCTGAAGGAATTCAAAAGATAAAATCCTGCACATCCTTTGCTATGGCAATTAACATTAACAACTTTGTCGAATTTTTTTAATCATCATTATTATATAAGGTGGCAGACAAATTATAAGTTCAGATCATGTGCATGAAGGACTAGATTAACACTTGCTTGGAAGAGCGATAGTTAAGTGTCCCTTTTAGACCAGTTTTCTCAGGCTCTGAGTGGCATCAACCATAAGCACACACGTGCCTGAAAACTCCTGTCTTGCTTCAAGAAACACCAAACTGTATCAGCCTAAAAGACAAGCAAGTTCAGGGCCCTCCCGGCCCTGCCTTCAAATGCAGTCAACAGTGGGTGCTTCAGAGGACGGGGAGAACATAAGAAGAAAAGGTATTTCTCCAACATACTCTTCCAATTTCTAGAATCTTTTACTCAGAAACCAAGGGGTACGGAAGCATACTTATTTTTAATCTCTCAATATGATTTTCCCTCCTGAATTTGTCTAATGGCTTTCTGAGCTTCTGCAGTTTTGACATTCACAGCTTCCAAAATTTAACTACATACTGCACAAAATGGTACCGCTTTGTTTGCTCTGAGTCCCATCAGATGAACTGACACACCTCTAAGTCTTGTGTCCCGAGCCGACCCTTCCCTACTCACTTCTTCCTTATTCACCTGTGACACTACTCATGCCTTCAGACCTCTGTAAGATTTCCACATCAATTATCTTGCCAGCCTAATAGGTAACAACATATACAAGAGTTCCCTCCATAGCCACCATTCCTTGTTCCTCAGATCATCCCTGGTGCACTTCTCTGCACTGCTTCTATACAGGTTATAGAGGTTCACTTCATAACTTCCAGAATGGGGAAGATGAGGTCAGAACTATACACAGTATTCAAGATACAGGCAACACAATAGTACAAGATTTTCTCTTTTGTTCTCTATATTTTTTGCAATCATGACTAATGCTGAATCTCCTCATCTGACACAACAATCTTAGGGAGTCATCCACATGTACTGAAAACTTAAGCCTCCTTCTGAGTGACAACAACCAGCTGAGAACCAATTCCTGTGTATGTATAATTAGGATAGTTTTTCTCTGTGCACACCAGATTACTTTTTGACTCTGAATTTCATCTGCAATTTATCATCCTGTCACTCAGTATGTCATGATATACTTCTGCAGCTTTCTGCTGTCAGCTTTCATTTTTACTGTCCTGGATAAGCTGTTACAACTAGAGCACTATGGAGTTCTCATTATGGTTTCACAAAACCAGACATTCAGGTGTCAGTATGAAAGAGGAAGCCAAATGTAACAACCCACCCACCATCAGAACTTTCACACAGCAAAGCAAGTCTGGAACTCCCCACCACTTTCATGGCCACAGTGAGATATTCTGGTAGCTGAAATATGATTGTGTAAAGCCCTTTACTACTCAGGACCAGTATTTGGGTACCAGATTGTCCCCACAGTCTTTCAAGTTGATGGTCTGAGCCTGTTCCTTGTATCTCCAAAACAGGAAGAGGAGGAGACTACCGTTTATCCCCAGACACAGCAAACACAGGACTAGAAAAACAAGGACAAATACACACAGGACAAGAAGGGAGATAGGGCACGTATTTCCCCACCCTCGGCTGTGAGTCTCCTTTTCTGAACCAGTGCTTGCTGTGCCCAGCAGAAGGGGCCAAGCCATCCTGACAGAAAGCCCCTCCACGGAAGAGAGCTGACAAGTTGAGAGTAGCTGCAGGCGTGGCCCTGCACCAGATAGGTGCTTTGACTTTTGTACCTTTTTATAGCACCTGTGCTATAACTGTACTTCTTTAGCACAAAGTGAGTTGTAGTGATGAGACAAAGGCGTTTATTTTCTTAGGGGTTTTGCTGGGGTTTGTTTTTTTTTTAACTGGAATGTGATTTTGAGAGCACTCGAACTTCCACCGACTCCGAGAGTTTTGGGAAGACAGAAGTTACAGTATGGTGTTCGTTACCCCTATTAAAGCCCAAGCCAAGGACAGCTCGAACGTAGCTCACTCTTCCCTGGGGAGTCCCATGTTAGTGGCAGGAATCCTTGCCCAAGGAAGGGAGACTGGAACTAGATGACCGTCAAGGTCCCTTCCAACGCAAACCATCCTGTGAATCTGTGTACCCCAGCAGCTGCCCAGGAAGACACCGCGTCCCGCTGCTCGCCCAGCTCCGCGCCCACGAGACGGGAAACGGGGGCAACGCAGGCCGGGGTCACCGGGCAAGCCTCACACGGGCAGCCCCGGCTCCCGCCGCACCGCAGGCCCGGCCCGACCCGGCCTCCTCCGCGGGACCCGCCAGCCCGAGCACGGGGTGTGTGGGGTGAGGTAGGCCCATTGGCCGCAGGCCGCGCTGGGCCGGGCCTAGGGCTGCGCCGGCGGCTTCTCACCTTCACCAGCCACATGCCGGTGTTCTGCTTGGCCCCGGTGAGGTCCAGCTCGCCCTTGTCGCTCATGGCGGCGCCGGGATGAGGCGCAGCACGGGGCCGCCGGGCGGTACACACGAGCGGTTCTTCCGGCTCCCGCGGCCGCGGTACCCGCCCGGCAGCTCACCGCCGGCAGACGGTGGCCTACAGCGGACAAACCTCCCCCGCTCGCGGAACACGGCGGCAGAGAGGAGGGATCCGTGTTCGAGTCCCCGCCCCGGCGCGGTCGCCGGCAAGGAGAGCCTCGAAATGTCGGCGGGAAAATCTACTCCTCCCACCCCTCTTACAGCCCCCCCTTACTGAAAGGGTTATCTGTACATGCTGGAGAATGGCAGCAACGCGTTCTTCACAAACGAGAGGAGCAGTCTGGAGAGCAAGACACCACCGTAACAGTGCTCTTCCCTGTGGGCACGAAGTGGCGCGCCGGGAGTCGCGCCGCGAAAAGGGGTCAGAGCATCACAGTGTCCCCAGATGCCACAAAAGTGAGGAAAAATAAAGCTGGTGAATCCTGTACCATAGGTAAAAAGTGAAGAATTAGGCTTAGGCTTAGGTTTCCTCAAAGGGGACTTACAGTGAAGCGGTGGAACAGGCTGACGGTGAGATGGTGGCTCAGACACAGAAGTCAAGAGAGAGCAAGCGTCTGCCTGTCCTGCTTTGAGATGGGGGTGTTGGGCTTTGGTAACCTCTCAAAGTTCCTATTTTGTGTCTCTGCTCCTAACACTGGGGACACCACTGTGGACATGGAAAGCATTTTATTACCTTCCTGTCTGTGGTGTCCCTTTGGCCCTTCACTGAGATGTATCCCTTTGTCTTGTCTCCACTCATACTAAACAACCTCGTTAGTTCAATTATGGCTCATAGGTCATATTTCCTAGACCTCTGGTCATGCCCGTTGCTCTTCGAATTCTCCCCAGTACAGGTTTACATCTTCCCTGAAGTCTGCTTGCGAAACAGTGAAGGTCATACTCTGGGACTGCACCAACAGTGAGCAAGGAGGATGTCTGGTACAGTAAGGCATTGTTCATCTGGCTTGCAGAAAGCAATCACATTATCACATCTCAGATGTGATAGCCTGTCTTTGTAATTACAGGCAGGCATCCAGGTAGCCAAGGAGAGCAATGCTTTCATGTGTATCTGAAGTAACAAGAGCTAACAATGAACTATGCTGATTAGGTTCACTTGCATTTTAAAATTACTTTTGTTTTTACACTGTACCTGTTCCTGTGTGCAGAATGCAGCTGGGAGAGTGGATGAAGCTTGTACCGTTAGTTGTCTTCCACTAAAAGTTCAGATTTCAGTAAGACAACCTTTCACAGACACACCAGAGGCATCTCCTCAAATGCTAATGAAAGTGGAAGAGATGCATCTCCATAATGGTAAAAACGGCTGCCATTCCTAGCACTGGGTAACCCCAAAATACTGTAAGTCTAAGACCTGTGGGTTTTACCTGGAAAAAGGGTGGATCTACACAGACAAACACCATCACTTCACAGTTGTTCCTATTCCACTAATAGCTTTTGGGTCCAGTTCCACTGATTCTCTGTGCTGTACATAGGACAGTATATTCTTTCAGAACAAGCCAGTGAATTCTCTTCAAGTGAAACCCAAGGGCAGAGCTGGATATCCAGGATGGTTATAGATGCAGCTGTATGCTGCCTCACATGCTGTACCCAGCACAGTCCTCCAGCATAATTCCAAGAAACACTGCACCCTTGACTGCAGCCAAAAGCTCTCAGGCTGTTTTTTAAGTATACATGCTACTATACAACAACTTGGTGATGAAATGAGGGGCTCAGTGATACAATATTCTTAGAATCCTAGGGTGGTTTGGATTAGAAGGGACCTTGAAGCTCATCTAGTTCCACCCCCCTGCCACAGGCAGGGACACCTTCCACTAGACCAGGTTGCTCCAAGCGCTGTCCAGCTTGGCCTTGAACACTGCCAGGGATGGGCAGCCACAACTTCTCTCAGCACCCTGTTCTAGTATCTCACCACCCTCACAGGGAAGAATTTTTTCCTTGTATCTAATATAAATCTACCCTTTTTCAGTTTAAAGTCATTCCCCCTTGTCCTGTCAGCACAAGCCATGATAAAGTCAGTACCTTTAGGTACAGAAAGGCCATAATAAGGTCTCCCCTGAGCCTTCTCTTCTCCAGATTGAACAAGCCCAGCCCTCCCAGCCTATTTCCACAGGAGAGGTGCTCCAGCCCTCTGAGATTTTTGTGTCCCTCCTCTGCACTCAGCCCAACAGGTCCATGTCTGTTTTGTGCTGGGGACCCCAGGGCTGGATGCAGTACTTCGGGTGGGGTCTCAAATTTTCCCCTAGGACAAACATTGAATTAATGATGGTGTTGTCCCTCCGCAATGCTCCCAGCTCAGTGTGCATGCTCACATCACATGCACCACCACTTTTAACAAAGAAAAGCAGTGGAATTGATGATGCTAACAGCAATAGCATTTTCAGCAAGGCGATGTTGCGGCAGGTTCGGTCCACCAGGTGTGTGATGGAAGGAGAGGAGCGCTGCTTGCAAGAGACCTGTGACAGCAGCATGACTGACCACCTCCACTCTTCAAGAAGGGCCCATGAGGAGACATTGCTCCTATTCCAGGCATAAACAACAATAGCAAAAACCTCCGTAGGAGCCTGGCAATTGGAGTGGTTCAGCTGGCAACCCAGAGGGGAGGGCGGCCAGGCAGATATCTCTCCTGGCTCCCTCCAGGCAGCCTCTCCAGACCCGTTTCCATGGAAACTGAATTTAAAGGGACAACAAGCAGGAAAAGAGTGCATTTTCATTAATTCCTCATTTAAAATCTCAACCTGCTGTTTGCCAGGGACACATTTAGCGCCATGGAAGAGGATCAGGAGGCCAGCTGCTGAACAGTATTGCTGCACGTTAGTCACCCATTTTCTTTGTGCTTGCAGGAAAACAGATGTTGCGTCTGAGGAGACAGGTGCTCAAATACACACTTATACAACCTTTTTTCCTTTTTTTCCCCCATCCTACTAGGTGAGATGAAGAGTCTGCAGGGTCAGCAGCAGCCGTGCATTTCTCTCCATTGGTTTTAGGAAGAAGCTAATTGCTGGTTGAAAACCAGCGCAGCAAAGGATGCAAAAAGCCTCATGCTGGCCTGTTGAAGTTGAGTTTTGCCATCAGGAACTCACAAACATCTCTCAAAGCCCAGCAAAGATGAGGGGAGATGAGCGGGATCCCAGCTTGTGTTTCAGTTTATAAGCAAAGCAGTGTGCATGTGTGGAATTTTAGCAAGAGGAACAAAATTTCCCTGCTCCAGGTGCAGGGCAACAGAGAAGACCATTGGTTTGAGTGACAAAAACAGAGTCACAGTCAACTGGCTCCTTTTTCACTGTTCTGCCAGCAATGAGTTTGCAGACCCCCTGTCTTTATAACTTTCCATGTAGAGGAGAAGTGTGCATCTGGCACAAGGTGAAGAAGAGAGGGACTTCATCTCTTGGCTATGGTCCTGCGAAATCACATTAAGCACATTAAAGCCCCTTCCTACCTCAACTGCTGCAGTGACATTGCTGCTCTAAGACTTATGCTCCAGATGTGCCACAGGCATCCAACCAATGTGCTCTCCCAGCAAGATAAACCAACCCACTGGGCCAGAGGCTCCCCTCCCTATGAAAGGCATTGGAGCACAGCCAGCAAGCCTCATACCATCACGATGCTTGTGTGGCTGTGGAAACAGAGGGGTGGAAAGAGCTTGCACGGGGATACAGGGCTGGCCACCCAGCTGGGCAGTAATAAAAGCCAAAGGCCACAACTTCCTTTCTGTGGTCAGATGTGGCTTGGCCATCTCGCAGCCCAGACACTTCAGTATTTAAGACCAAAGCATTCATTTAGATTCATGCACCTAGGAGACCTCACTTGGGTGATTTCACATTCCTTCTCATGGCAAGTCTCCTCAGGGACAGCTGGAGCACCCTTGTTTTCTGACTGCTGGTGTTGAGCATGTTGCAGGACCACTACCTCTTTGGGTCATGCTTGATACTTAAT
>JAOEHX010026657.1:0-13310 GCA_025448015.1 Bolborhynchus lineola | reverse complement strand
CTAAGTTCTGTTCTTCCCTATTGTAAATTCTTTTCATGTTATAGCTCAACTTCTTTAGGAGCAATTCAGTGGTCTAACGGTTACCTAACACCGGCTGTTAGGAAGCCAAAAAGCAGACATTTTGAGCTCTTTTACCAGAGAAACTATGCCAGTGCCTTTTCTAAGAAATTCAGCAGAAACATGGTGCAGGCAAACTGGAAAATGATGAGCTTTTTTTGGTTTTAATATTGCTGGTGCTGCTTCAGTGCTGTTCAGTTTGTCTTCATTGGTACTTTTGACATCAGGCTATGAAAAGAATTTGAAATTTTTTGACCAATTGCAGTCCTTTCCGTCCTGGTGGTCATCACTTTTCTGTAGCTGATGACCTAGAATGTCTTGGATTTTAAGTTCTTAACCCAAATTTACTTGACTAGTCCCAAGTAGCCCAGTTAGGCTTTGTAGAAAGTTTGCAGGTGAACTTGCAGAAGATTTGATGTAAAAGCAACCTTAATCCATGCTTCTGATTTTCAGTTTTAAATGCGGCTGTCTTTCAGTAGGTAGGGATGGATAAGCAGCTTGTTACAGGTTCTCCTGATTTGTCTTCAGCAGTACTGAAGATCAATGTTCCAATGTAAAAAGAGTTCAGCATAAAAACTACAAACTTACCTTGGAGCTGAGACTGGATATCAGGATTGCTTGTTTTTTTGTTGGTCCCCCCCCCTCTTCTTTTCTTCCTCAACTGAATGAGATTGATAGAATTATTCCAGGCAAAGCAAGAAAATGCAGAACAGGCTTATTTGCTCTTACTGTTTGAAAGCCTTGGCAGAAGTGGGTAGGACTTGAGCTTGTGCAGGTAATCCCTAAGTATCTGAGAAGGGGATGGAGAAAAAGAATGTGCAAGTATGATTAACTGTACTAGAGATATAATTGCCTCTGCCGTAGAAAGGGTACTTTTGTTTGTCTGCTCTCTAAGGCACTGAGCCCTATTCAGACAAAATGTGGATCCCAACTGTTCCAGGAAGTTGAGAATAGAGCTGTTTCTTCTAGAAGTATTCATATTTATACTGCTCAATTCCAGGGAAATCAGCCGTGATTATAAATGTGTAGACCTAGATATGGCAGTCAGCCATAAATATTAACCCCCTCCCCCAAACAAACCCCAGCCTAGCCCAAAAAGCCCAACCAACCAAACAGCATAACATACTGATGTAAGAAAAGAACATTTTGAATTCTAGATCAAAAGCGGCTTCACAGCAGAAAGATGGTTGACATAATACTTTGAGGTTTATTTTTGCAGAGCTATTGCTGGTAACAGAATTATTTCTCTTGTACTGTATTAAATTATAGTCTAATGAATTCTAAGCGAAGTTGTTCTTTGGAGTTCTTCATTTGCTAGACAGCACTAATGTGTGTGCAAACTTAACTCCTCAAGATGGTAATCTGGAACAATTTGAGTATTTTGTGTGAATGCCTTGACTGTATTAAATCATGTTCTATCTGTTCTTGCCAGATACTACATTTCAGGTACCTTTCAGATTTTTTTTCAGCTGTCTGTTTACTAGCCAGATTTTCAGAAATGTGTAAGAGATGCTCCCAATGCTAAGAAGCAGTATCCTTTGTATTGCAAGGTCGCTATTTCAAAGAATAGGACAGTGTCTTGTTAATTGATGTAATTTATTGAGGTCATGAATTATGAAGTAAGCCTTATTCTAAATATTAATTTGTGAAGGCTTTTTTTTTTTCATTCAGTTTTCTAGCTATTTAAAACCCTCAAAACATCATTTAAAACTCTAATTAGAAATTAGAAGAGACCATTTGGTACTTTGATTTGAAAATTTGATTTGGTAACGGATTTGAAAACTGAGGGTATCCAGGATAATTTGAGCATAAATATGAAATTGACCAATTTTGTGAAGGTAGCATAACTGCTGGTATAATTTGTTGACAAATGGGAAAAGTTAAAATAGCCTTTATTTTTCCTCAGATCTTTGGAGTGAAGGGATTACTTGTTCTTATGTTTACTCTGTAAAGCAGCCAGCCACTGTAAGTGCCTAATACAATCTGTATTTTCTAGTATGTACATGTTTTGGGGCTTGCAGGCAGTCTTAAAAGAGATTTCTAAAATCATATACTAGCTAAAGAAAGTAATATTGCTGTAATTTGTCTGATTACAGGTATCTATAGAGAGCTTTGTCTGGAATCTGTGAAGAACAAGTATGAATGTGAGATTCAAGCTTCTCGACAGCACTGTGAGGTTGTGCCAGCTATTTGACATTGATAGCTAGTCTCATCTAACTATGGTGTCATGCTTTCCCAGTTCAGTGCATGCTTTTGTTATTGCTGTTATTTGCTATTTGAATGCAATTGCCTTGTGAAATTTAAGCCTACGTAAGAGGTTATTCAAAGCATATAAAAATTTGCTTTATATCAATTTGGCTTTACATATAAGTATAACTAAGTTTTCTTATTTTTCATTAACAAGTTCTTACTAGTAGATTACCACATTATTTCCTTTACCTTTATTATAAAAAGATTAGTAAGAACAGTAACTAAAATATTTGACCTAATTTTAGTCAGAAGAACCTTACATTTTAGTACCAACAATGACAACTAAAATAATAATAATGATACTATTAATAATAATGTCTTTTTTAGATGCCTTAGCTGGTGGTGGAGTTGTGATTTCAGAAGCAGTTAAAGGAAAAATGTATCTCTCCTTGAATATAAACATTTCTGTTTAAGTATCTAAATATACTAGATACCATAGTAAAAATACTCATGTCCAATGCTGTAATATAGCTGCTTAAGTAGTGAGGTTTGCATCATAGTACTCCTCAGCCCCATTGCAGTTGCTTAAAAGGTGTTTTCTCTGGAGTGGTTCCTGAAGTCTGTGGCTCCTTCCATACCAATGAAGCACATACTTTAAAAAAAAAAAAAAAAAAAAATCTATATTCTTGATGCTATGGGAAAGAGGAAGGTACGATAAGGACTACTTATTACTGACCGTCTTTGCTTCTGGGAGTACTCTGGAGGTCGGGCAGAATCCTGTGAGACTTACAGGGTTTCTCTTCTGTGATCGAATGATTTGCTTTGGCTATATAGTATTCCTCTTTAAGGTGGTCTTTCTACCTTGTTTTGCTATTATGTTTCTATTGAGAAACCTTCAGAATTCAAATACTCCTCATGCAGTAAGGTCTTTAAGGTCAGCAGTGCTGCTTATTCCGCTGGAATATAACCATTCAGCAGGAGTGCCTCTGATGCCTGTAACAGCTTTTCACACCTTATTTGTCTCCAAGACCTTGAAGCAAAACAAATGTCTAAACACAGACATTATTTCATTTTAAAATGGAATTTTAACATGTTCTTGGAACAGATAACACTCGTTTGCCATTTCAGGCATATGTAAGAGGCTTTTGCCTTTTCAATTCTACTGGGACATTTTTATTTAAGTTTTTTTTTCTTTTTTAATAAGGAGTTGAAAAATATTTGAAAGGAGGTCTTTGGAATTTAATATGTTGTAACTTGCAGGGAATAGTAAGCATGACAACCATTTAGTAGAAAAGGGTTCTTCGGTTTTGTCTGTTCCTCAGCTGCTTTGCTTCACTCCAGCATACTAGCTTGAACATTGATAAAGGTTAAGTTTCTCTTAGTATACTGTGCTATGTGCAGGGGCAGGAGCAGTTGAGGCGCAGAAATCTGCTGACTTGGCTTTAGGGGCTGCAGCTTCTGGCAGAGACATGGTAACAAATAGCTAGATACAGTGACTTAGGCTGCTTAAACTGTTCTGTTTCTTTTCAGCAGCATATCCAAGCCCTCTGTTTCCAAGAGTTGTTAAATATGTTGCTTAGTGATAATGAACTTTAAAATGTAACAATTAGCCGTATTTCCTAATTGTGCTTTAGGAGATGTGCAAGCTGATGAAAGAACAATAAATTTACAGGCCTGGAACTCTGCTCGATTCCAAGTTGCTGGTTTAGAGAGTGTAGTGTTTCTTGATGCTGCCTTTAAAGGGGTAACGGGTCTAGATAGATACTGGGTAATTTTGGTATCCTATGTGACGGACTGTCACGAAGAACAGTGTACTACAAAGTTGATTTTTCTAGTTCAGAAATACTTAAGGGATGGAAGATAGCATAGACAGCATGAAGTGCTGTAGAAAACTCACATCAGTCTGTGGTTTTGTTTGTGTATAAAAAGTGCAAATGGTACAGCTAACTCTGAAGTCATTACGTTAGTCTATTTTGATCAGAAATTGCTTTTTAAAAGGATGAACCAGCTAATTTTTCTAAAGCAGTGCTTGGAAAGTGTTTATCACAGCTTTAGGTTTTGCTTTCACAACTATAAATATTTTATGTGGTCAAGAAATTCTTCTGTGGGGAAAGTATTTTTCAGATCTATGAAAATAGTTAAAAATACATGGTAATAGATGATAATTCTATATAAATTACTGCAGGTTTATTAATATTGGAGGCAGCTTAATAAAAAGCTTTCCATGAAAAACATTAGCTTTTCTGATTTGTAATGAAGAATGGCATAGAGGTCACTACAGTTATTCATTGTGAATAAATCTTTGCTATCCAAAAGGAAAATACCATATTTGTGTCAAAATACAAACAATTGTTCTGGAGATCTAGCTGCATGCTTTTATCCACTTAGTTATTCTTGATACTGATATTTGATAACTATATTTATGTTTATGCTAAGTGAATGTGATGTCTTTAATGTGGTAGGGCCTCATGCTAAGAAAGTGGATAGAGGGAGATGTCATGCTTTATGGCTTCTGAAAGATTTTCACCTAAAGCTACTCTTGCCTTCCTTCTGCTGAGGCTTTAAGTTATTGTCATATCTTTAGATGATAGAACTTAGTAATATAAAAATGTATAACTTATTTCTCTTTTAGAGTGAAAAGCTTCTGTTGTATGATACTGTACAAAGTGAACTAGAAGAAAAGATTAGAAGACTTGAAGAAGACAGGCATAGTATTGACATTACCTCAGGTGAATAGAAATCCAAAGTTGTTGGGGTGGTTTTCTTGTTTGCTTGTTTGGTGTCACTATTTTTTTTTTCTTAATCTTCTGGTAGCTACCAATTAATGGACTGTGCACATAGAATGTCTGGTGAGTTTCAGGTTATCCAGCAGGATGCTATTCAGCTGTAAACTGTGGGCAGAGGTTGAATTTAAGCTTAAAACAAACTTTGATCTAGTAATTGTCAGTTTTCCTTTTGTGTTTTGAGAGTATTAATGTATGACTGTGTAATTATCTAACACTTTCGTTTTGTTCAGAAACAGCATCTCACCAGAAAAATGTTATTTGTCATTTTTGGACAATTTCTCTGCTGTTAAAAGAGCTAAACTTATAATTGTTTCTGATTTGTAACATGTTCTTATGTCTTTTCAGAATTATGGAATGATGAGCTACAGTCCAGGAAGAAAAGGAAGGATCCATTTAGTCCAGATAAAAAGAAACCTGTTGTTGTATCAGATATCCTTTTACTGAAATCATTGTTCTGTGTAGTAGTATTTGCTTGTTTATAGCTAGTCTTACCATATATGTCATGAATAACAAGTTGAAATGATAATGCATTTCAAAATGTATTTTTGCATGACAGCTGTTATTCAGGTTAGGGAAGTCATGTTGACACATCCTATTACAAAAATGGAAATTAAAATTCTCTTATCTAACTACTAGTTTTGCATAGAGAGCGTTTCTAAAAGTTGATTTTTTTTAATTCTTCAAAAAATAGGGCTACAAGGCAAAATCAAAAAAATTAGGCATTATGTTTGCAAAGTATAACTTTACTTGTGTAACTTTGCTTCTCATTTTGGTTATAGAATCATAGAATAGTTAGGATTGGAAAGGACCTTAAGATCATCTAGTTCTAACCCCCCTGCCATGGGCAGGGACACCTCCCACTAAACTATATCATCCAAGGTTATGTCCAACCTGGCCTTGAACACTGCCAAGGATGGAGCATTCACAACTTCCCTGGGCAGCCCATTCGACCTTTGTCTCAATTTATTACTTCTTAACAATTCCATAGACTACAGAACCTTTTTAATCAAAAGCTTAAAATTCAAAGAATTGATCAGATTAGAGGGATTGTTTGTGGGCTTGGGGTTCCTGTAGAGAGAGTATTTAAGAACTGTACATTGATGACTTCATAGCTGTTGGCAAGCAAACTTTTTAAGGTGTAACGACTAAGAGACAGTATCATCTTTCTTGACAGAAAGGAGATGCCTTTGCAAACTTGAGTATTCTTTCTACTCCTACCCTCAGCCCAACATTTTTATAGGGTAGAAATTTGGTGGCTTGGAAGTCGCCAGAATTGCAGAGACTTCCTAGAAAACACCAGGCTGAATGGGACTTTGAGCAGCCCAGTCTAGTGGAAGGTGTCGCTGCTTGCCCATGGCAGGGGGATTGGAACTAGATGATCTTAAGGTCCTTTCCAAACCATTCTGTGATTCTGACTTTTAAGTAGTGACATGATGTAGTATAAAGGCCATTTTTTATTGCTAACCTGCTGCAGAAAATCATGCTACTTTCACAAGCTTTCATAATATCAGGAGAAGGTGGGAAGGAAGAAGTTTCTGAAAAAAACCCCAAAACCCTCCTTTGAGGATGTTCAGTTTACTAGACCATATACCAGATGGATGATTTGACTTAATGGTGGCAGTTCTTCCATTAGGATGCATCATAAATTAGGTTTAGTAGAGGTGGTTTTAAGCTAGTGCTTAAAAGCCAGGTGGTATTAATCACGGTACCTACAAGTGGCTTCTTTAGTTTCTTAACTCCTTTTAGCAGTTTGAATGCCAGGTTGTGTGAAAGTATATTTTCTTTAGCTCTCAGCCATCCTTGTCTTTGTGTTGTCCATACAAATAACATTCAGATTCTGTGAATTATGAGCTACCTTGCCATTTTAGAATACATTCCAATCAGAAAATGCTGACATAGTATTAGGTCTGAAACTCCAGCAATTTCAGGCAATTCATAAAGTTGAAAATCCTTTCAGTTGTGAAGTAAATTAATTTGCTTACAATTTTAAAATAGTTGTGAACTTGTCACTTTCTATAGATCTGTCTATAATCCTAGGAATTTTACTTTTTTTAATTTATACTACTTGATGTTTAGAGGGCAACAAATTTGAAAATGGCTAAAGATTCTTAAAATTTCAAATGGAATGTGAGTTACAGCTCCTTTATCCCATTTTTGATGATTTAGTTTTAAAACGTTCCTAACACTTTTTTCTTAACTTGTTTTTGAGAGCTGAAATGGGGAAATGAATTAAAAACTTAAGACTGTTGTAATGGAATAGCAGTGCTATATGGAGTTTTGTTTTGAAGTTTACGTATTGTTCTAATACACAGCTTTAACAGTTGATAGTTCAAGGGAGGGGCTTTGCCTTTCTACTTCCTGTGTTCTTTTTCTTTTTCTTTTTTTTTTTTCTTTTTTGATATTCAGTGATGTGGCACTGTCTGTGCTTTTCTAAAAAGAAAATATGACGCAGAGTACTGCCAATAATAATAATGACAAGGGAAATAACGAGGGAAGAAAATACAACCACTCACCACCTGCCAACTGATACCCAGCCTGACCAAGCAGTGATCTAACCCTTCTGGGTAACGCCCCCCAGTTATATAGTGGGCATGACGTGCTGTGGTATGGAGTTCCTCTTTGGTCAGTTTGGGTCAGGTGTCCTGTCTCTGCTTCCTCCTGGCTTCCCCTCCTCCTTGACAGAGCATGAGACTCAGGAAGTCCTTGGTCAGAGTAAACATTACTGAGCAGCAACTAAAAACATTGGTGTTTTCAGTGCTTTTCCCATGCTGAAAGTCAAAAACAAAGCACTGCACCAGCTACTAAGGAGAAAAATGACTGCTACTGCTGAACCCAGGATAAATGGTTTTATCACAATTATTGTTTTATCCTTTTCTTGAACTCCAGTAGTCTGAATATCTACTTACTATTAATTGTCTCAGTTTTTAAAGTGTAATTCTAGCTTGCATAATTCAAAGATGCATTTATTTTTGCTTCACATAGGTATTCTTTGCTTAAAAGATTGGCATAACAGAGCTATTACTATCTTTCTACAAACATTACAGTATTTTTATTCCTTCGTTTAAAACGAGTTTTCCCTAACTTCTCCACGCCCCTATATAGTTTATATGTTACAAGACCTTGATATTCTTGAAGACTGGACAACAATAAGGAAGGTGAGATTAAAGGATGAATGCCAAAGGTTTTGTTTGGGTTTTTGTCAAGTCCTTTTGCCTCTTAAAAATATGTGAATGTATTTCTTGCATGATCAAAATTTTAAATAGATTTTTATTTCTTCAGTAGTCAGCTGATCATTCCACTCATTTTACACTGGTGCGTATTTTGTTAACAAGAAGTAAAATGTGATGCCTATGTGAAAAATTGTCCAGCTTTTCTCTTCGTATTGTGTCAGAAGAACAGACACAAACCAGCTTTTCCTCAGTTTGTTTCCTATAGTGTAACGTGATTTTTAAACAGTAGTGAATCACAGAATTTACTAGGGATTTTGCCTTTCCTGGAAATAATTAAAACCAAGCAAAACCAAACAACCCCAGAAAACTTTTGAGTGTTTTTTTTAAAACCTACTTTAATACTATGTGATCTACAGTTCATATGAGAACAGAGAATGAGCTTCTATACCATATAAATCAGAAGAATAGATTGATCATATAGCATTTTGTTTTTTAGAACGAGTTAATGTCATTTTGTATTTTCTTGACAGAATTACAACGTAGAAATGGAGGGTTTAATTTATAAAACATCTTGAATGACTTGAACTCAAAACTTACATAAGAAGGTGATTCTTTTTCACCCTCAAAATTCTGTTTTATTTAGTTATGGAGTCACCATTGAACACATATCTATTTTAGATTTGTTCCAGTTGTGGGGTTTGCACGTAAAAGCAAGTATCCTGAGCTACACCACTCATAACTTCACAGTCAAAGCCGGTAATTTAGGAAAAACAGAGTACGCTTGCCGGCTAACTTAATTTTCATTTTTGTTTCAAGGCAATGGCTACACTGGGGCCACACAGAGTAAAGCCAGAACGTAAGTAAACATTGATTTCACAAGACAGTACTTGCTGTGTGTAATGGTGTAAACTGCACTTAGACAGATCATACTCATTTTAGCCCTGGTGTGTAGTGATGGAGGATGGGATGAAGAAGCTGTAAGATCTGACTTTTGTCTTTCCCCTCTCTTGGGTGCTGCTGCTTGTAGCTTGATTATTGATGATTGTGTTGATGCCTGAATTCTGGAAAGTTAGCAACAAAAATACAGACTTCTTCAAGTGGCTTATACCAATTAACTTCAGCAAGCTATGCCAGTGTTTGCACAAGATGAGGCAGGAAACAGAGCCCCAGACCTTAGGAATGCAGTGTGAAGGATGCTCACATTCGCTTCAAGCTGCGACCTGAAAAAGTACAGCTATGGGAAAGGAGCTGGGAAGCACATGAATGCTAGGTAAAATCAAATTCTTGGAGGTGGTGAGTAAGGAGGAAAAGGGAGAGGAAGCAAACAGGTGATGTGTTTCTTTAGTGGTCCGTTACTACTCTCATGCTGTGGTAATGTGCTGATGAAGAGGTTTCAGGTTCTGCCATTTGAAGTAATCTTTATATTTCATTATTTGATTTGTGAAAATTCATAGATCTGAAGGTTGTAGGGAAGATAGCTTCTATTTGGAAATGGAAATATAACTTGTCTCACTGGAAATAGAAAAGTATCTTGCTTCCAATTTTTGTGCATTCTTGCAGTTACTTTTGATCATGGAAAATGTGTATTCTATGTAAATAACTTGATGAAAGTATATTTAAACAACTGACTAACTTCTGCCAAGTCAATATTAAATTCCTTTTATTGATCATTTTAGCACCTGTCAAATTAGAAAAGCACCTACACAGTGCTAGATCTGAAGAAGGAAGACTGTATTACGATGGAGAGTGGTATGGACGAGGACAGACAATATGCATTGATAAGAAAGATGAATGCCCTACCAGGTAAAGATTACTCAGGTTGTGCAGCTGTGTACATTCATGTTAAGCAGTAGATAGGATGATGGCATTGAGGAATAAGGCTAGTTAGGAAGTACTGTCACCTCAGTATCATTTATTAGTTCACCTTGGAAGACAGGTATTGTCAAAGAAGGTTGTGCACTGGACTTCTGAGAGGCTGGTAAGGGTTGGGATTAACTGAAGGTCATGAGATGTTAAAATTAAGATCTCACTAACAGTTTAAGCTCCTCCTGGTTTCTGAATAGCCTTTGAGTAAGTTTTTTGAGTATCTTGTGATTTTGTTGCTTTGAAAATTTGATCTGCTGGCACACCAAAAATACTTGATTATAGAGAAACACTTTATACCATTAAAGATATATTTATTTTTTTAGTTGGTTAATGGTCTGAAAGAAAAGAGTTGGAACTTTTTAAATGGGAATTCCTTCTCTTAACAAAGATTCTACAGGGGAGCAATCTAAATGTTACAGTGCAAATTTGGCTGAATGTTTTAGATATCTAAATGTATTTGTATGGATATTTGCAAATTCTAAAAAGTGGGTCTATTTAAAACAATATTTAAAATTAAATTTTTATCTTTTACTGAATGAGGCAAGTGAATCTAAGCACTGTGTTGATAAAATATGTATAGCTACCCAGGAACTTCATTAAATTCTATATATTATATATAGTACACTACTGTAAAGCTGACTGTTTCTTTTCATCCCCGTGTATGGTGAAGGGGAGTGGATTTTGGTGTTTGTTCAGGGTTGAAACATGAAGGTATTTCAGTAAACTATGTATTCTTTCTGAAATAAAAAAATCTGAATTGGTTTAGCAGAACACAGCAGTTACACTGAGCCAAAGAAAGATCTCAGTGTCCAGTGTCTGACAAGAGCCAAAACCTGACACTTAGCAGGGCAAGCATACAGTGGAACTTTCCCAGCCTTTTCAAGATTTCAGCAACTTTTAAGGCTGAATTGTTTCCTCGGGGGAGTTTGGTCACACTCATTATTTAATTGATCTTTCTTCCATTAGCTGTTTTAATCTCTGGTTTTGAGCCTCTTTTTATCATCAATTGTAGTTGATTTTTTTCTTTTCTTTTTTTTTTTTTTCTGTAGGGGTTGTGGGGTGGGGGTTGTATTTGCTGTTTGTATGATGGTTTACCGCAAGGGGCATAAAAGCACGGTTCATGTAAGAATGATTCGGTAAATCAGGTTTTGACTTTCTCTTGGTATAATGACCAACAGTTGGACACTTTATCTGCTTTAATCTTAGGCTTCCATCTGTTTAACTCTTTTTTGAATACTTTGTATTCAGTGTAATTTCTGGGTGTGTTTTCCAACAGATCTGCTTTTTACTGTGGGTCATCTATTGTGTTTTCTATGGGTGACTACTGTTCTTTTAAAATATTTGTACATGTTAAGGGTTTAAATAGATGGCTGAAAAATTAAGTACCTTCACTAAAGGCGCATGCAGTTACCAAAGAATTCTGTCAGAACTATCCTTACAATGGAGCCAATATATTTTTGGTCTGGCATTTATAAGTAATGCATATTTTCATTTACTGTGTGGAAACACAGCTGCAGTTTTGAGGTTATTTATCAGCTTAGAAGTTTTCTAAATTCTTCTTGTTTTTCTTCCCCTGACCCTTCTTCCTTCATTTTCTATAGTGCCATAATTACAACAATTAACCATGATGAAGTTTGGTTTAAAAGACCAGATGGAAGCAAGTCCAAGCTGTATATTTCTCAACTACAGAAAGGAAAATACTCAATAAAGCATAACCACAACTGACCGTTCGTAATCTTATGAAACAAGTGGTATTGCCATGCTTGATGTGCCATGGGGTGAAAATTGTATTTAACAGTGTTTTGTATTCCTTATAAATTTACAGCAGTATCTGATGTGTATTTGTAGTGCTGTATGTAGACTTCATATGGATGGGCTTCAGAAACCTGAGGGTGGTAAATCATGTCAACAAATATTTTACCTCTAAATTGGGTCCAGTGCCTAAGATATGAAGTATGCTCTTCAAGTATAAAGGCTTGGAACTTCTCATCTTTGTAAAATAAAAAATAAAATGCAGATTAAAAAAAAAATAGACTTTTTTTTTTTTTTATCCCATTGGTGACCAGTTGGTGTGATAAAAATGATAACTGTAATTACCAGCAACTCACTTTGTTTTCAGTGAACATGTCATGCTTCTCTTGTGGATGTAAATTTAGCCTGTTCAGCTGTTGCTTTTGAATAGATTGTAACATGAATAAGCATTCTTTTATCCAAAGCAGACTGATTTATTAAAATTATTGCCCTCCATAGCTCTGCTAGTACTGACTGTTATATTTTGTAAGGTTTACTGTATTGCTTGTAGTGGGACAAACTCAATATTTGGAGCTACATTTTTTGAGGAGCACTTTTCTGATTTATGATCCTATTCTATAGTAAACAGATTGTTGGCAACTTTTTTTCTTTCCCAGATTTCCAGCAAAACTTACGCGTGAAGTAGACAGTGTTGCTCCAAACCTGTATTGTATGTAGCCCACAAAGATTGACATGTAAATACTGTCGCATGAAATACTATGAGTTTTTTTTTTTCAAAAGGAAAGTATTTCCCCAGAAATCATATATGTGGGATAATTTACACTGACTTTTCCACCAGCCACCATTTTCCAAATTTCTGTAGCCTACTTCATCTTACTGTACACCAGAATTATTTTATGCAGCTTAGAAAGCTGAATTTCTCGTAAATCTTACAGTTTAAGCCACAGAGAAAAGCCCTGAATCCTTGATGTTAATATGATGTATTTGGAGCATCTAGACTGACAGAAGGGATTGCTGAAGAATTATTAATGCTTTGGTTATGTGCACTTTAATCTCCACTTTTGATGATATTACTTGGAGAAAGAAAGCATCCATTTGCTTTAAATGATCACAGCAAATAAGTATTTTTATTGTAACATATGAATGTTTTATTTCTATATTAATTATCTCTTCTAGTGCAGGGTGGTAACTACTTTCCAAATGCCAAATCAATTTCCACTGAGTGATGATTTTCTACAGTTGTATGACATTATTGGTCAGATGTACATAAAGTATTGACATGTTAACTTTTAACAATATAAACTGTATGTATACAGTGGTTTGATAAACTTTTTGTAATAAAATATTCTTATTTTTTAACTTGGTATATAAATAAATAATCTGTGGTAGTGGATATCTCTTACGTTGTTTCACTTTTTGGTTTTCTAGTCTTGTTGGAATTGCTGATACACAAAGTACTAAAGGGAAGTCTATTTACACTTTCAGAAGG
>JAOEHX010026656.1:22457-33494 GCA_025448015.1 Bolborhynchus lineola | reverse complement strand
TATGAGGAAGAAATTCTTTACTGTAAGGTTGGTGAGGCACTGGAATGGGTTGCCCAGGGAAGTTGTGAATGCTCCATCTCTGGCATTGTTCAAGGCCAGATTGGACAGAGCATTGGGAGGCATGGTTTAGTGTGAGGTGTCCTGCCCATGGCAGGGGTGTTGGAACTAGATGATCTTAAGATCCTTTCCAACCCTAACTATTATATGATTCTATGATTCTTTCAGACCCAAACCATTCTATGATCTTGACACAATATTCATTTTTACAGCTGTGAGAATTTAATAGCATGTTTCTGTATAGAAAGAAGATAGATAGATGATCTGGCTGCATCTGCATGAAGGAAGAAAATGGCATTCTTATGCTAAAGCACCAGATTGTTTCTTTACATTGCTAAAAACCTGGGGGGATAGCAGTCAAACATTGCCAACAGTTGTTTTAACTAAATCTAATTCTTGTTAGGTACACACTTCTATGGAATCCTTTTTTGTCTTTGCTACCACTTTTAGACCTCAAAGGCCATGAAGGACTGACAAAACAATGCCACTCTACTGCTTTGGTAAATGAAAAAAAAAAAAAATAATGGGAAAATATGCCCAGGTTATCTTAGTGTACATAAAAAAAGAACCAAAGGGCTATTAGCAATACCATAGAATTCTTCCAAATTATATTTTTTTACCAAAAGCAAACTTTTTAACATTATAATGCAGGTTTATTTCTCCAGCTTCTCCTAACTGCATTTTTAGAGGCAGATCTTTTTAAGATAGGCTTTATCAATGTTACATAGCATTCATCCCCACTAAGGTAAAAATAAACCAGTAGACTTCAGGTTGGGGGCTGGCATTGCTTACTGTTTCCAACATTTTGTAAACAGGTCTCTATTTAAAGAGTTCTGTTCTGTTTGTTTGTAACCATTTACTTTACCTGTTGTATCATGTGAACACTCATCTTCTTGGTCACATTAGTTTAAAAATCATGTTGGCATTTAAATACCTGCATTGCCCTTTACAAGGACAATTCCTGCATCGTCCTGCATCGAATGATGTAGCATAAGCACAAAGAGATTGTCACATGATTTAGTGCTACAATAATCAGTGTTACTAACAATAATGTCAATATCAGTATCAATTTATTCTTTATATTAACATCATTCCAAATCAACCATCCACCACCATGCTTGGACCACCTAAGCTAAAATTCCCAGTTTCAGAAAGTTCCACATTTAGAGAGTGATTATGAGTACTAAAAAGCAAAGCTCTTATTATAGCTCTCAGTGGTTTTTTCCATTTAACTTTCTACCTAGACACTCTGAATACTTCAATCAAAGATGAAGAGATCCCAAACAAATGAAGAATTAACATCACTGATTGCTATCAACTTCACTGCCTGAAATTATCTTACTGTTGGCATATCACATATATTGGTGTACCCCTTTAGAGATATTTGCATATATACTTTAATATACATGCATATATACATGTATTGATGTATTTGAGAGGTCACATGTTCCTTTACTTGTTCCTTAGCTGCAGAATGCCCTAACTAACCATATCCCATCCATGAAAAAGCTTTCTGGGTGTGTAGGTCATGTAGCAGCAAGGCAAGAGAGAAACGGGACATATCTGAATACAAATGTAATTTGGGGAGTTACAGAATTCCTATGCATTACATCTACCAAGGAGCAGAACAGAGGTTTGATTAGATTTAATCAAGACCCTGCTTTGTTAGACCTATCTTTTTAAAATATTCTAATTAACTGCAATGGGAATGAAGGCATTGATAAGAGTCTAAGTGAGCCTCTATTTTTTTTTTCATTCAGTTTGAGAAGAGGAACCTGGATATCTCCAATCCCTGCTGTGCACTCTGGCAGACTCATTCCCAGGGTGATCATACAGCAGACATTAAGCATGGGGAAGATCTGAAGTGTACCTGAGCAGCCAGGAAAGATATGAGAGGCTATTCAACAAAACCATGCTGAGCATATAAAACTTCACTAGATAATAGGATTGTTTTATAGAAACACTGCACACCTATCTCTTAGGCTTTCTGTAGCTGCAAAAAATTTACAATAGCAAGTAAATATTGGAGTTGCAAACAGACTGAAAGAGTAACGAATAAACATTGTGTTAAATCTGGCTCCCGGCTGGAGTTCTGCTGTAGCCTGCCAAGCACAACAGGGACAAATGCAACAAGGACACTAGTCTGGAGGTCAGAGCCAAGGTATTTGTAAAGAACAAAAGATATCCAAATAGTATTGTTGGCTGCAGACACAGCACTGATAAGTCAGGGAGCATTTGGAAAGAGGAAACTCACAGGAGGAGGAGAGTGAGAAAGAAAATGAAGGTGGCAGAGCAATAGAAGAGAACAAAATAGGACAAGACAAAGGTAATGAGCAAAAGGCAGAACGGTAGTGTCCTTCAGCATTTAAAGATGATAAATCTTTGACTGAGATTATAACTGTTGATCCACAGGCAAAAATTACTATATGAAAGAGGAGAGACTGAGAAGGACCAGATAATCCAAGACAGGGGGTTAAGGGAGTTGAGCCTTACTTTAGTTTTGCAAAGCCTGGACAAATACCACTGTAATGAAATGCTACACTCTCTGTGGCATGCAGCCCCACACATCTATCCAAGTGGATGTGAATCACTTTATGAACTGGGTGAGAAGGCTGGTAGGAAAAGCAGAAAGAGAAGAGGAAACTTCTTCATTCATGGTGTTTCTTAGAGGGGAGTATAAAAGAATGTAGCCACTTGCACCATCTCTCGACCTGGCTTGACTTGCTGATGGGAGAGGAAGATATGTTCTGAATTTAAAAAATAGTAAGAATAATAATCAGTGAGGATGTAACTAAGGGTAGGGGCACCGAGCCCCACAGAGTACTGTGATAAGTAAAAAATAGAGTTCATACAGAAGGGTTGACATAGAGGAAGGAGGCTGTGGCCTTGAAGACATAGATTTTTCCGCAGAATAGTTTTCTTGGTCTACTAAGCTGTTTAGCTCAAGTTCCACTCAGAATGTCTTCATGTTTTTTTCAATTACTTGTCCTCTGCTCTTGCTTCCCTTCTAGACTTCTAACAATCAGATTTAATTTATTAGCAATGTGAGTTTCAATTGCATCAAAGTAATGAGCGAAGATACACTCTCTTCACTTATTTAGGTCATCCCTTGCTAAATCACTGCTGTAGACACCAACTACTAAGAGATGCAAAGAATATCTGTGTGTCATGTCCTTTCTGGTACCTTATCCAGTTCAGTTCAGCAGGGCATACTTCATGCTCTGTACCCATTGGATAATATTTTTACCATGTTGATAGAATGTTACCAGAAGAAGAGAAACAACTGGGAGAAAACTAGACTTTTTGCTGTCTCTGTGGGGAGTGGTAAGAATAGATAAATCTTTGTGCAGAATATCATCAATAGACTTTCTTGGAAGATTTTTCCAGTGTAAGTTCCCAACAAAGTTCTTCAAAGATACCAGCCTTGGGAGCAGCCAGTAACACACATCCTAAGTAATTGCTGTGGACACCACAGTTCAGAGTGTCGACAGCCTGATTTAGATGGAAGTGGCACATCCTAAATAAGGCTGTTGTACCTCTTCAAGCTTTTCCCAAGCCTTTCCCTATAACAAGTCACTGCAAAGAATGTCTTGTTCTGATGCAGAATGACACAGGTTTTCAAAAATGCACTTAAACTGGCATAAAATAAAAGCTCCTGAGTAAGGTACTGAAAAAGCATAGTTTCCTAAGCATTCTGGGTAGTTCTTAGTCCTGATTCATAAATTATTGGTGCTTCTCTGGTGCCTCCTTCAGTGGAGGCTTCAGATCTATGGTGTCAAGTAACTCACAGCTGGCTGTTCCTAACTTACACAGACATGAAAACTTCCCTGTTTACTTTTCTACAGCACCATGAAAACAAAAGGCACTGAAGAGAGGTTTGGATTTTTTCAGACTTTCCAAAGCATCAGAGAGCTTTTTCATTTATAGTCTTTCATCACAACTAGAAAACAAGAAGCATGCAAGTTGAAATTGAAAGCATGCCTGCTGATCCATTTTTTTTCTTTCTGGAAATCACTGGATATATAGTCCCATAACTACTACATTGCAAAAAGTTGTATTAAACAAAAATATTGCAGCTGCCCACTATAATGTAAAAAGAAAATTCAACCTGCTCTGTCAGCTGGGTCCACTTCATATGAAATAACTTAATTTTCTTTTTAGTCACTGACTTCAGGAATAGCTATCATAGATGCCCCACTTCCAAGTTCTGTTGAAGTCCTCTTCATGCATATTAGCCTCCTGGAAAGGATGTTCAAAACAGAAATTAAGTACATACAGCAAAAAGCCCTCAGCATCAGAAGGGAATGATTTCAGATGGGAATGAAACCACTGTGGAGATTCATTACTTCAGTAAATTGCCTCTGCAACATCTATGCTTTCTAATCACATTAAAAAAATTATGCTTTTAATGTAAGCCAGGCCAATAAGTCATATTAATTACACAGTGCTGTTTTATATCTAGACCTAGAACTCCTTTATGCCACCATCAGGCAGGCAGAATTGGTGAAGTCACCACAGAAGACAAGCTCAGAATCTAGGGTATGATTAGTCTAGTTTGTAAATTTGAGTGTCAGCCAATTCATGAATAGCTTGGCTTGGCTTTTACAACTTCTATATCAGAAAACACTGACAACCAAACAAATCTTGCCTTTTGAGATCAAATAGTCTAACTGTATTGTTTCAGTATGTGTTGCATCATTAATGTCACCATGTTATGTGACATGTTGGACAGAATGCCATTAAGAAACTGAAGGTGCTTGTTTTTTCTGTCTGGTCTACCTCTGTTTATGACCTTGTTAATTGCTCGCAGAATAAGGCCTGCATATGTGAGGGACTTTGTTAAGAGAAACAAAGATGCTCTACCTGCTTGGAGAATGATGGCTTCCTTTTCTGTTTGAAACATTCAGCTGGAAAATGCTTGGTCACTCTCCCTGTGTAGATTAACTCTTCTACAAAAGTGGTATGGCAAACTGCATCCCAGCACTTTCATTAGCACACCTCATTCTGAAGAATGTCAGTCTCCCAATTTTATTATGAGTCTTGCACTATCTGACACTAGGACCAGCTTGTTATATCAGGATACAGCTTTTAATCAGAACAAAATTGAGCTCTTTGGGGTACTAAGAAACCCAAAACCTATTAACTGTGCTCCTGAATGGTTTCAGATTATTAAAAAAACCAAGAAGCATGGCTAAAATATCGTTATCTGCAAGCCAGTCTCATAGGCTCGGGCACTTTATTCAGGATTTTTAACCTAGGGAGATGTTAAACCTATAGCTACCTGATAAAAATCACAATGTGCACTTAGAATCATCAAATCAATTAGGTTGGAAAAGCCCTTCAAGATCACTGAGTCCAACCATTAACCAAGCACTGCCAAGTCCACCACTAAACCATGTCCCTTCACATTTACATGTCTTTTAAATACCTCCAGGAATGGTGACTCCACCACTTCCCTGGGCAGCCTGTTCCAATGCTTGACAACTCTTTTGGTGAAGAAATTTTTCCTAATATCCAATCTAAAACTTCCCTGGTGCAACTTGAAGCCATTTCCTCTTGTCCTATCACTTGTTGATTGAGAGAAGAGACCAACATCCACCTTGTTATATTTCAGGTAGTTGTAGAGAGTGATAGTCTCCCATCAGCCTCCTTTTCTCCAGACTAAACAACCCCAGTTCCCTCAGCTTTTCCTCATAAGACCCTTTGCTAGCTTTGTTGCCCTTTTCTGGACCTGCTCCGTCGCCTCGATGTCTTTCTTGTAGTGAGGGACCCAGAACTGAACACAGGATTCAAGGTGCAGCCTCCCCACTACTGAGTACAGGAGGACAGTCAATTCTCTAGTCCTGCTGGTTGCACTAGTTCTAATACAAGCCTGGATGCTGTTGGCCACCTTGGCCACCTGGGCACACTGCTGGCTTATGTTTAGCTGAACAAGAACTCACTTGAAAAACTCTGGGATCATATCTATTTCCTTTAGTCATGCCTAAGCAGTAGCAATTTCAATTACTGATATCACTCTAAAATTGCCACTAATGCCATATAAACACATCATAATTGCTTTCCTTCTGGTCACTAGAAACTGTATAGCAAATCTTTTTGCCATTTCAAACTATTTCTCGTCCAACCCACTAAACTATTATAATCTGTTATACTTTAGAGCATTGTATTCTTGATTCTTGTGTACTTCCCCAAAATAATCATGTTTGCTAGTTATTAGAGGGTATTAGCTTTCTTTTTGCCATTCCTGACTTGCAGTTCTTGTGCATTTACTCTCTAGTGTAGTCCAAAAGGACGTAGGCATCTTAGTTGGCACACTAGATACATTCAGCCTGCAAGTACCTGAGACAAGCAGCACCAGCCAAGTGGCCAGGCAGGGCAGATGGTATAACTCTTAAGGGAGCAATGTCAAAATCACATAAAGCAGGAAACCGTCAAGCAGCTTATCTGACTGACTGTGATGCTGGCCTTGGAGTTCTATCTCAGTGAAAGTAGCCTGCATCTTCCTCCGAAAAAGAGCTGAACTCTACTTTTGTCTCTCTGAATCATGACTAGATGTCTCCAATTCAAACTTACAGTGCCAGTGCAATATGTAACAAACATTAGCTTTCAGACACGTAGTTCATCCTGCAAAACTGCAAATGATCAAAAGTCATGAGTGCAGGCTGTCTTATACTGTCTTACTTCAGTGTTTACTTAGATCATGTTTCTCACTGTTTTACAGGTTGCACAATGAGTATGAATTGAGAGACAAAGAAAATCATTTTGAAGAAGTTTCTGCCTCAGTCAAAAGACAGAAGGGGTTTTAATTACAATACATACAGTGTCTACCATGCTGTGAAATCACTAGTCTATCAAAAGACAGATTCAATTAAAGATTCAAGCTTCTTACCACCTATCGCAAGTGTTACTAGGAAGCTAGGAGCTTGCACATCTTATCAAAGGTACAGGATGAACAAAAAAGTTGCTGTGCAAATGAAAACTTGAGTATAGCAGGGTTCCATCCTCATAGTGATGCAGTCTCTCAATTTAAAAGGATTACAATAAAAGTAGAGGTATTTGAAATATTTGCAAATACTTTTCCATCTATGCATACTTGTTCTGGAACTGTAGTTGTGAAGTTTTTCATATCCTTGTGATAGATTTTCTAAGTACATAACCTCAGGGGAAATACAGGTTCTTTGCTGCATATGGGTGTGCAAGTCCCACTTACAGTGACGACTAATGATATTTTAACCACTCCTTGTGCTGCCCTGGTAATTTGTTTATCTAGTACTTCTCCTTTTATTTGTGGATTGCAAGCTTTTTTGGTCAAGGGCTGGTTTTTATGCCTGTCGGAAGCATCAAGCACAAAGGCAGTCTTGGTCCCCAGCTTAGTTTCTGATGCAAATAACAACCTGGGTCTTAGGTGAAATAGGTTTTCAGTACTTTTAAAGAACAAATGAAACATTGTTATTTCTGAAGGTACAGAACCAAAAGGGAGGGGGGGAAAAACAAGAACAACAAAAAAAGACAAGGAGGCAAACAGTGTTTTCTACAGAAGCCTGGAAATATGAAAGGGGAAATGGCTGCCTCTTCTGTATCTGGCTACTAAGAGGTGCTTTGTCATAACAGAAATCAGACTGGACCAGACTGTGATCTTTTGTGAAGCTGGACTCATGAAAGCTGTTAAAGGCAATTGGAAATGTGTATTTTACCTAAAGTTAGCAAAGAAGCTGAAGAAAGAATTTCAAAAGAATCAAACCAACATTAAGGCGGGTAGATTTTCTACCAAAATGTTATTATTTTTGAGCCATCTGTCAAATTAAACACAAAGACTTCCAAACCCATGTTGCAGGGGGTGGAAATGCCATCAGATGTTTTATACTGGCTTTGCTGCAAGACTAACTGGGTTAGTTCATTGCCTCCAAGTCACTGGCTCTGTTATCTTACAAATCTAACAGAGAGAAGCAATAAAGTTTACAAGAAGAATAAAGTAGTGAGAAATGCAGTAAATTTTCTGACCTCTGGTAAGACCAACACGCTCTTCAATTTTACTTTGGATGACAAAGTAACTCTAAGTTTCCAAAGCACTCTCTAAGTTATTTCTGTCAGTCCACAAAACATAATCACAAAATTTTCTGTGGAACATATTCTGTACTCCTCTGTATCTTTGAACTATTAACATTATTCTAAGAGCAAAATAAATTGCTCAACAACTAAGCATCAAACTACAGTCAAAGTCTCATTGATAGGAAAAAATAAATGAATAAATAAAAAGAAAAACCACCCACACCTGAGAAAGATGGCAGATGTTCCCAGAGTCGATGATGCACTGGTGACTCCAGCTTCAAAGGCAGGTAAATTAGCAGCCATTGGCATAGAAATGAGTTGTTGAAGGTAAGACATCTCCAGCTCATGCTCTCAGTGGGTTAGGAGCAAGAGATGATGACCTTTTCCTGCAGCAGGAGAACAGGAAGCCCTGGCTTCTCAGTCCCTCCTCTAGGATCTCTGACTGGTTCCATCCTTTTCTCCCCAGGAGACCAAGACGCACAGGTCAGCAAGCAGTGTGGGATGCCTGCAAGAGGATGGAAGAAGGAGCAGGTCACCGCATGAGGCAGGTGGATACTCTGCTGTCTGACAGGTCTCAGAGAGAAGTGGAAGTCCCATACCCCAGGGGGAAACAGGAAAAGGAAGAAAGAAACCTCATGCTCCTGCCCCCCAACTCTGCTCTCCAAAACTCCAATTCTTTCTCCAAGGCTCCCAAAACCTTCCTTCTCTCTCCCATCCTAAGTCTTCCATACATCTGTTTCATGTACTCAGGGTTATCTAAAACCTCCATATTCCCCCTTTTCTCTTCCCATTACCCACCTGGAGCCCTCTTTGCAGGTACTGAGATTTTCCCACAGACGTGAATGACTTCAGCCCACTCTGGTTTTAGCTACAACCTGGGGGATGGCTGTATAATCACTTTGTCATTTCCCCATCATGTGGTGGAGAGCAAGGTTTCAGGGCACCCCTCTGATGTTGAGTACTTTAGTCAACCTTAATCCTTTGGCTAGTTATTTTAATGAAACCTGGGGAATTGGAAGGGAAGAAATGGCCACTGCCCTACTGATTCTATAAAATACACTGCATTTAATCCCTTCCATCACCCCAGCGCTATTAGGTCAAGACTCAGCACGTGTCATTGCTCAGGTTCCCAGTAATGACCATATTCACACTGGCTATGCCTGAGATGCATGCATGCCACACTAGCTAGGATTCAGGAGGGGCCTGGGGCAAGTAACCACACCTAGAGAAGCTCAGGAGCAAAAGCAACATGGCCACTGGGACCTCAGTCCTGACCTTATACACAGCAGAAAAACAGAGGTCAGAGACCTTACCATTAAAACAGTGCTTAAAAAGAAGATTTTTTTAGACCTTTACCCCCACAGGCTGACATTTGTCTGCTCACAGCCACAACATTCCCACTGGGTGTGGATTACCTTTGATGAGATTGAACAGGGAGCAACAGACATAGTGGCCCACTATGCAGTGCCAGCAAAATCTAATTATCTGCTTTTCAGCTTTTAATCTCTCAGTCTAACTTTCTTTGTCTTTTAATCATTTCCAATACACATCAGTGATACTTTTCTTAGTCTCTTCATTATGTTTTCTTAGAAGATAAATGGATGTCATGGATTTGTATCTACTATCAGACAGGGTTATGATCTGATTTATAAGGAGAGACAAAATTATGCAGTTACAGACATTTTAGATAGGATGCAAGAAGTTCCCCTTCCCCATTGCCTAAAGATTGGAATAATTTTTTTTTTTTTTATTTTTTTTTTGGTGAACAATGATTTTCACTGAGTTTCAATTAACTGAATTAGTTGCAGGAAAACTGCGAAAGGTCTAGAGAGCTTGGGAGCAAACTTTTGTTAAATTACAAAACTGTTCCCTCTGTTTTAATTTGTAAGAATAAGGGAGTATATTGGACAGATTTCTAAAGGGTTTAAATCAGTGAAATCCATCAGACTATCTTAACATTTGGAATTTGCTCTGTGACTTGACTTCATTGGTTTCTGTTGAGCACGACTCCTTCCTAATCCTCAGCTCTGCTTTCTGTCTCTGTTTCCTTTTTCTCTCTCCCCCTTTGTCAATAAAACTTATTTCCACAGCATGACTAAAAATTTGAGGCAAAGTCTTGGTTTACCTCTCCGCAAAACCCCAAACATTCAATTTTACAACTGGCTGCTTGTTCAAATACATGGAATCATAGAATCGTAGATCTTAAACCCTGCCTTGTCTTGTTAAGTACTTTTCTCTCTCCAGTGCACTACCAGGAGGAGTCATATCTTTGCTTTTCCCTGTAAGCTGCATGAAATATTTGGTTCCATCCACGGAATGGATGGAAGAATTCTTCCTGGAAAAATCAGAAGGCTGTGGAAAGCACTTACAATTATCTGCTGGTGAACTCAAAGAGCTAGAGTGTACATTTAAAAGCCTTTCTCTTCTCAACTAAGCCCAGAAAAAGTTGAGGCAAATAGTAAGCAAGTGGCCTTTTTCATCCCACCACTTATATTCAAACCCATATTTCATGCGTAAGAATGCAACAAAACAAAAATGAGCTCACATTTGTCATTATGATTTCATCATAATGACATCATAGGGATGTGATAGATAACAAGAAGGGATTGTATAGTTAAATTGCGAATAAAAGACAGAAAAGGGACAATGTGGGCCCCCTCTGGAAACTATCAGAAGAACTGGCTACTCTGGATTTCGAGAAGGCTGAGCTTCTTATGACTCCATTGTCTTGGCCTTCACTGGAAATGCTCTGACTACACCACCCAAGTCTTGGAAGTCAGACACAGGGACTGTGAGAATAAAGAAGCTAGGCCCACTGTAGGAGAGGATCTGGTTCAAGACCATCATAAGAACATGAATGTGCACAAGTCCATGGGACCTGAGGAAATCCATCCGCAGGTCCTGAAGGAGGTGGAGAATGAAGTTGCTAAG
>JAOEHX010026656.1:10294-20668 GCA_025448015.1 Bolborhynchus lineola | reverse complement strand
TCAAGGCCAGGTTGGACATAGCCTTGGGTGGCATGGTTTAGTGGGAGGTGTCCCTGCTCATGGCAGGGGGGTTGGAATTGGAAGATCTTAAGGTCTTTTCCCACACTAACTATTCTATGATTCTATGATTCTATCAGGGTTTTTGATATGAAGCTTTTCCTCTGGGTGAGGGCAGAAGAAGAGGCTTAGATAGGAATACCAAGGGCATGCTCTTCTGTGGCTTGAGAAGATGCAGTCTCTCCCATTGTTGAATATTTTTTCTAAAGGTAAGCCTAAAACAAGGATGAAATTCCCATCAAAACGTTCACACCTCCAAATGTCAGCTTCTGTGACTCCAGCTGGGAGTATCGACACAAGCAGAGCTGTTTTCTCTTACTTTGTAGTCTCTGGATTGGAATGCAAGAAACAGCAGGTGTTGAGTCTTCAGTTTTCACAGCTAATATTAGACTTGAAACAGTAACCAAGAAAGAAAAGCTTGAATATTTGGATTGATTCTACAGAGAATAAACTAAATTTATTGTTTATTAAAGATGTCCTTGTTGCAGGGAAATACTTAATTCACTGGAAAAAAAAAATAACTGAGAAATTAAAAGCAGCAAGAAATCCGAGAAAAAACTTAAGCTGTGAGTGTTTGTAAGGGCATTGAGGTGCTCATCAGAATATCAAGATCATAAGAAGTTTTTCATCTTTAAAGGAAAGTAAGTTATCAAATGTTATGTGTGTATGCATATATAAGTGTAATTTGGATATATGGATGCATAATGTGCTTGGAACAGGCTTCTTAGGGAGTTATTAATTATGGATTTTCTTCAAAGACGGGAGAAAACACTTAAACTCTTTCTGATGCTTTAACGCTTCTTTTTCCATCTTAGAAGAGGTCTCCTGAAACAGTAAGAGCAAAATCTAATAGCTCTGTGTGACTTTTAGAAACACCATAGTAATACGACCAGCTGGAGAAAAAAAAAAAAAATCAAACATAGTGAACGCGCCAGATATTTCAGGAGCAGAAATGAGGAATAAAAAAAGCCAACACCACAATTGTTTGTATGAGATGAATTTCTTTGTCAGAACAGAATTTTTAAGTTCATTCTGCTCTGATGGCATGAAAGAGGATTGGACCCAAAAGCTATGCCTGGATTGCTGATTGAAGCTTGCATGAAGCTGCTCCCTGACACTAAGGCCAAGTGGCATCGAATAGCCTGTATTTGCATTATTAAACTCTCTTACCCTGTAAAGTAGGGTGGCTGCAGCTACACTGCACTTGGGAGCAGTCCCTGGCCTATGCTAACTTCTGAACTGTGCCTTAGAATCATTTGGGAGAGCAGTGTGTGGCCAAAAGCAAGCCAGGGGGCATTTCAATAATTTAACAGTATAAATAATCAAGTCCAGTGATGTGCCCTGGCACTGCTTAATTTATTAGACCAGGCACAGCTGATATGGCCAGCTGCTGATCCCTTAATAGCACAGAAAAAGCACAGATGGCTTTGGACTGCTCTCCTTTTCGAGCAGGGGTGCTGGGAGCACGCTGAAGCATATGCAGAGCTTCACCAGGAGCCAAAGGAAACCCACTCTATCAGAGCAAGCCAGGCCTCATGCTAGTATCAAAGCTGCTGCTTTCTAGCACCACTGCCTCCCTCCCCTGTAGGACTGTACAGGAAAACAAGCTACCTTCTCCTTGGTCCCAAGTCCATGAAGGGCTAGAAGATGCTGCTGTAGCCTACTGGGGTGCTGGAGGAGGGATTGGGGTTGGTTGTGGTCCCCTATGCACAGCAGCCATGACCCATGACCAGGGTTTGGAGGCAAAACTCTCTATGCATGGAGACAAAGTATCTCCTGCTCTGCTGGGCTGCTGAAGCTTACTCACTGCAGCATAAATCCTGAAGAGAACAGCTTTGATATTTGGCTTTTGGTTTATGAAACAGTATAAATCCTTCACTGCTGAGAAGCACAGTTCAGCCCAAGCTTAGGACGTATGCCTCTAGGCACAGCACACAGCTGCTGGGAGGGAACAGCCCCACAAAGCAGGCAGTGGGATCCAGGGAAGCTGCATCCCAATTTTCCAGGTGGCAGGGGCTTGCCAAGAAGTGGGAAGGGAGCTTCTGGGGCCTTTGTGTGTCACAGTTAAAACCACAAGCAGGTTTACAGGAGGGGCTCCAGTACGTGCTGCAGTTGGAGTAGTTCTCAGAACAGGTGGCTTGTTTTGCTCCTGAATAGCGGTGTGTCTTGGTGCACATTTTTAATAGAACAGTTTCACCACTGGACCACTCCAATCATTAATTTTTAAACAGAATGTCTGGAAAGGCAGCAATTATTTTTTGTAGGTCATGGAATAAAAAAAATACTTTTTCTTTACGAGTCTTGTTTTAAGAATTGTAATGAGCACAAAGATTTAAATGACATAAAAAATTAAAAGAAAGCCATGCAAGGCAGCCATGCATAGACTAGCTCCCAATGTGAGATTCAAAATGCAATTATTTTGTGTCTGTCCCTCTGTTTATATCTGGAAGGAAAACAGGCTGCCCTGAGGAATTCAACAGTAGCACCTCATCTGCCTCACAGCATTCTGCTGTGAAGCCTCCACAGAGGACACACATGTCATGGACCTCAACTCTTTCTCAACCTCTCAGTTAAGATTGGCATTCCAAGCTCCTGGTGACTACCAAGGGCTGACCCTCATCAATAGGGTCCGGCCTCACATCCACCACAGTCTGGATAGTTTGACTCAATCCTCCTGTTAGAAAACTCTGTCCTCCATTAGTGTCCATTGCCAGCCATCACCTGAGACATGCAGCATGGATGATGTTAGGCATGTACATGTCTTTAGAAGCTTGTCTCAGACATAATCATTATCTTGCTCTAATGGATGGTGGGAGAAGGTCTTTCATATGGACTTTTTCTTCATTCCCATTCATTTGCATTCACAGGTCATGGCTGTTCAGGTCACAAATTACCTTTCAGGGTTTGCCATACCTCCACAGATGGATTACGAGGTTTGAGTGAGATGGGGATGGTGGGATGGTGACTGAAGATTCACCTGGATACAAACATGACCTTAGACAATCTGTCTGTGAAGTGTGGGGCTAGTTTCAGGCCACTGACATCTCTGGACAAGTTGGCAGGTCTCAGATGAATTAACTAGGAAATGAAAACCAGCAATGATACCTAATGAAAGAGTAAATATTACTCTTGGCTGCGTTCAAGCCCACAGAAGCTATAAAGACATTAGGAACACAGAAGTCTGCATTCTGAGCACTGTAAGCAAAGCCTCCAGAGTCAGTCATCTGCAAAAGAAGGGTGGGATTGTTTCACCTGATGCCTGGCCACTAAACCAGTATCACTGCTAGATATGCAGCATCAGGGATTGCTCAGGTTCTGCCATTTGCTGTTTTCCCTCCCTGGCTTCACAAGAACTGAATAGTTTCTCATCATCACATTAACATCTCAACAGCTTGTTTTACTGCATGTTGCTGTTCAAATAGCAATATGGTCCTTCTATCCATGCACTATAGTTTCTTCATCCCTTTGCCATGCTCTATCCTTTCTTCTGTCTCCACTGCTGTACTGGAACAGCTTAAAGCCCAAGCTGGAGGACAAACCACCCAGCCAAAGCACATGTTGCCACAGTGCTCTTGGAGAGTAAGGCTATAGAGGACCATACTGACAGCCCGCTCAACCCAGTCTCCTGCCTCTAAGAGTAACCACCACCAAGTGACTAGGTAAGAATGGAGAAATATAGCACACATATATTGATACTGCCTACATATATTCTCTAGTACTCCAGTAGTTAGCAATTCAAGACTTTTAGAGCCAAAGGTTTAATTGTGCTCCACAGGACACAATGGCTTTTTAATTCCATCCAGTTCCTTTTGAATTACATAAACACTTATCCACAACATCCTTCAGCAGGGTGATCCTAATGTCCTTGGTTCAGCAGTAGCAGTCATTTTTCTCCTTCTTAGTAGATTGTGCAGTGCTGTGTTTTTGACTTTCAGCCGGGGAGCAACACTGATAACACCAATTGTTTTAGTTGCTGCTCAGTAATGTTTACTCTGACCAAGGACTCTCTGAGTCTCATACTCTGCCAGGGAGGAGGGGAAGGTGGAAGGAAGCAGAGACAGGACACCTGACCCAAACTGACCAAAGAGGTATTCCATACCACAGCACGTCATGCCCAAGATGAAAAAACTGGGGCCAGCGACCTGCAAGAGCTGGGTCACTGCTGGGTCAGGCTGGGTATCTGTTGGCAGGTGGTGAGGAGCTGTATTCTCGTCCCTTGTTAGTTCCCTTATCATTATTATTATTGGTGGCAGCAGCAGTGGTGTGTGTTATACCCCAGTTACTGGACTGTTCTTATCTCAACCCGTGGGAGTTACATTCTTTCAATTCTCTTTTCTATTCCCCCGGTGGGGGGGAAGGAAGAATGGGGAGTGAGTGAGTGAACTGCTTGAGTTACGGCTGGGCTTAAACCACGACACCTAGTAACCACATGTGGTATGAAAAACTATCAGAATTTGTTCATTTTAAGATTTGTGTTCATTGGTGTTATTTCATATTCTCTCAGTCCTTGTGTTGGAACATAGCAAATTGTCAATTAAGCTCTGTTCACCTTCTCCATGACAATCAGACTTCTGTCCCCTCTCCACACCACAGTAGTCTTTTCCAAGCTGAATATCCTCCTCTATCTAGTCATATAAAAGAGGTTTCATGCATCTGATAATTCTAATTAACTTCCTCTATACCCTTGTGTGTGGATCATCCAGCTGATCTTCTTTGAAAAGAGACTCTGAATGCACCGGGTGCTTTCAGAAGAAACTGCACTTCTGCACTACACAAGCAGACCATGCACATCATACAGACTCCTTCTGCCTCTTCAGAGGCATGACATGGCCAATGTCTTATCAAGAATCCAGGAGTCCTCACTACAAAGGTCCCAAAATAAGATTAAACCTGCAGACAGTTTGATTTCATACTACACTGTGGATGTGAAGTGCCAGATCTTAACAATATTCTGGGTTTCCAGAATTAGACCTCTTGTCAGAATTATAATGAAGATACAGATGCAAAGTGAGAGAATTGCAGAAGTGCTGATTTAAAGGAAAGCAGTTGTGATCCCACGCACCTCCTACTTGAAGAAGGACTTTCATCAATACCCAATCAGGTCATCTTTGGCTTTGTCCAGCCCAGTCTTCAAAATCTCCAAGAATGCATGAAAAGACATCTCTGGGCACCTGCCCTCCTGGTGAAAGAAGGTTTTCCTAATGTTCAAACTGAATGTCCACAGCCGTGCTTTGTGGTTATTTTATCATTTTAGCCCACCAAAAAGAATTTGATCCCATCATCTTTGTAACTGCCTTTCAAGTAACTGCAGGCTGCCATTACATCCCCCCCTCAGCTTCCTCTCATGTAGTACATGATCCAGCTCCCAGCCATATTAGTGACACTTCAATGGACCTTCTTCAGTTTGTCCACATCCACCTTGAACCAGAGAGGTCTAAAATTAGATACAGTCTTCCAGCGAAAGCTTCACTGGTGCCAAGAAGAGGGCATAATGTCTTTTCTTGATCTGTTGGACACATTCCTCCTAAAGTGGTCCAGCATGCAGTTTGTCTTCTTTGCAATTTTGGCTCATATACACCCTAGAATAAATAATCTATTATAAAGCCCCAGTCCTTTTCAGCTGCAATCAACATGATTCAGGTCAAATAGTTTGTTTTAGTAAAAGTTTTGGTAAAATATATAGCATTATATTTTCAGGGATGCCAATTGATTTGTAATCTGATGACAATCTAAACAACATGTTGCACAGATCAATACAGTCTTTTCCTTTAGGCACTGTTTGTTTTCCTAACAGGAGAACAGCAACCACCACAAACATAGCGAAACAAGGTAATTCTTGTTCCAAAACCCAAAACAAACAGGAGGTATTGCATGGGTGCCGAAAGCTGGTAGGCAAACATGAGTTGACAGTGAGATAGCGATATTTTGGTATAACAAATGGCAGTTTCAACATCAGCTGCCTAGCCATTTTATTTCATTGTTGTCTTCTGTGTTTGAGAAAAGTAACAATGGCCACAAAGGTGTCATGAAACTCCACTGGGTTGCCCACCTCACATGTAATGCATATGATGTTTTTTTTCACAGAGCCTAATACAAACCAGCACAGTTTCATAACATGAAAATAAACACTGCAACAGAAAGTCTTACCAAGGTAAGTCAGTTGGAAAGAAGGAAAAGCCCAAACATGCAGGTGCTCAAGCCATTCTCTTGGGTTCCAGGACAATTTTCTGGGACAGCTCCTGGAGATTTGCTAGTGGGGACACATGGACACACACGAGGCAAGAGGGCTGGTCTCACCTAAGTGGTTAGTTAGCTTTCAGTTTGGGACAGGGTTCCTGAGAATGCACTTGGAAACCTGTGCCAATTACATGGGACCACACTATCATTTTAACCAAGCTCATTGATTATCTCAGCAGAAACAGGTTACTGCAATTCCTGAAAGTAATCTGATGACATAATTTCTACCAGCAAGGACGGCTGACAAAATAAAAAGCTGTAACAGCTCTTATATGAAATATCAATGACAATTCATTGTTAAAATTTGAATATGAATGCATCATGCCACTAAAAAATCAAAAGTAGTAAATTTTTGACGCAGCTAATTTTACATACATAGTTACATACAAACGGGATGCAATTATTCAGAAGATCAGTCCAATCCCTCTCAGTGGCACCAGAACAGAATTTTCCTTACAAAAGGCTATATTCTTAAGAACCTAAATAAATTCAGGCCCATAAACATGTTGCTATATTTGCTGAAAAAAGAACAAAAGAATATGATTATATTTCCAACACAAAGTGTCTCATAAACTGTGAAACAGGAAAAGTTGAACTGCATATATTTCCTCTCTATTAACCCAGTTTGCTTTTAGCAGCGGTAGAAAATGGGGTAGAATGATAGAAATGGTAGAAAATTTTTCTAAGGATAATAATTTTTTTTTGAGACTGGTAACATAAACAGCCTCTTGCTCCAAATGAATCTGAAAAGCACGGCCACTGCATTTTCCTCTCTACAGATAGAAATCATTCTGCTCCTGCTTTAGTCACAATTAAAAATCTCATTAGCCCTAGCAACTGGACCCCTGAATGACCATATAAAGGTCTCAGAACATCCCAAAAGCCCATAGCAAATAGTTTAAAAGGGAACCATTCTTCTTCACTCTTTGACTACCATCCTCTTATTGCTGACGAAAGAGGCAAGCCTCCTAACTCCCAGTACGATAACTGTGCATTAGCTAGTTAGAATAAAGGCTAAATTCAAAACTAAATCACTTGAGTAGATATTCAGTTCCTAATTTACTGTAATATTAGGCCCCTGGCTCCTATTCTTTTCAGTTCATAAATGCAGATTGGCTAGAGGGACTGCAGAACACAAAGCAATAACATAAAATTAACTATTAAAGCAAAGGACACCATGTTCCTTTGATTCTCATGCCTACCCACACACATACACCCACAGATGCACAAAAGCTCCACAGGATCATTTTTATGTACATGTCCTGTGTCATTAAGCTGCTTTCCTAGAGACAAGAAAGAAAAAAAGGTCATGACATCTACATGCCTTTTTGTGCTGCTGGAGAGATAATTGCTTTTTCAATAGAAGTCATTTTCAAGCTACTTGCTATACATTGAGTGACATGCTGGACAATTTTGCATTCCCACAACTGCAGCTTAGAAAGGCAGCAGAGCAATAGAGTAATCACAAGACACCCCTTCTCAACCCTTCAAATTATTACATAGAAAGCACTAAAACCAACACAGTGTCCAGCTATTGATTCCACAGTGGAACGTATTTCACCCCAAATTATTTTGCAACAGTTCATGTCTGAATTGTTTCTGAAAGGACTTACAATGTCCAGAAACTTTTGTAAGAAAGTCACCAAGGTTTGGTTTTACATTGATCCCTTTAAAAAATTAGGCTGGTTTTCCATTTGAAAAGTATTTCTTGATTATATCAGATAAAGTTCTCTCTTTAAAGTTCTCCTGCCTTTCACCAGACAGCCAAATTTAGGCACTCAAATTTAGTTGTGAGTCCCATTCACCAAGCCCTTTGTTCAAGCTGCTAAAGTTATTCTTGGATAGCATTTGCCTTCTCATAGCATGTTCCAGTGACACCATGTGCAGGTAAATGGAGAATTGTCTGCACCAGCAAACAGTGGCTTGCACCAGTACTCTCAAATTATGCTTGTATTTATTTATTTAATAAAACCTCAGCTGTCCAGAAGCCACAGTGATTGTATCCTCACCCTCCTCTTTAAAGCATCCGATGCTTTCAGACAGGTCTGTTGCTAACCCACCCTTGCAAGCGTATGTCTATGTTTCCATCTGGAGCTCATGCTGCAGCTCTAACTTGCTCTCAAGCCTCTCATGCTCTCTCCAGAAAGGAGTCAACTCATCTGACCTGCAAAGAGAGAGGGCAGACAATCCCAGCTACATCATTTGAACAAGAATTAAGACACATTTTTGTACATAGGAAACAAAATAAAGCTTTTGGAACATGGAAAGCTTGAACAGTTCTAAATAGGAGAAAAAGGACTCCAGAAAAAGGCCAACACCATTTTTATTCAAAGCATAAGGCTTTTCCCAAGGAGTCTCCAATATCTGTCTGAAACTGATTCAACTTGCTGAGGAAGGGAAAAGGAGTTAAACTAGGTTTATTATTGTGTGTTCCTGTCCACTTTCCCTCGTCATCCATGTGCTCTTTCCCAAAAGAGTCTAGCATGTGCAGATGGAAATAGGATAGATCCTTCTCAAAAAGCCATCTTATTTTTACAATGTACATTTACAGTCATTAGCAAACAAAATAGAAAGCAAAAGGTTAATACTGAAAGCATGCAAAAAATACTTCCAAATGCATGATTTTACAGAACAGGCAAACAGAATTTCTGACTAAATAAATCAAAGCAATGAAAACAGAAAAAGGAGCATGGTGAAACCCATACTTTGATACATAGATAAAATACATGCAAAATTTAAAGCAAGCTTTGCAAGCAATTCACTAACTGGTTGTTCAGATTCCATGACTTTTCATAAATAAAATAACAAATATGTAGGGTAAAAATACAGATTGAGCATGCCTGTTTTCCCATCTGCAAATCCAACTCCAAGACAAATTATTTGCCTTCTGTGTTTGGACTCAAAAGTAGAAATAAGTAAATCTGGTTCACTTTTGGCTCAAGGGACTGGCTTTGAATTGGCTTGCTGAGCTAGAGAGCAGCAATAAGCTTTCTGTTTGTAGACTATAATCTTAAATTTGGCACTTGTTCTCCCTGCAATTCTCTGGCACAATGGATTCTATTCAGATCACCTACTTTAGTTGCCTAGCGCAAGTGCTGAACATGTCAAAACTGGATGTCTGGCCACAGCAGGCATCAATAATAAAATAATTCTGAGTGCCCAGCTTAGGGCTACTTAGCCTGTAGAAAGAGCCAGGCCTGAAAGAAGGCCCCTGAAGAAACAGTCAAAGTGGTAAAGAAGCTGCCAACTTCCCCTGCTGCTTGGAAGCTGCTTAGCAACACAGAATTAATCCTGGAAGTTTCCTTGGGAGTGCTAGCACATCGCTGAATAGACAGTTGTCCAAATGAGAGGAGAGGTGCTCCCAGCAGGTGTTTCTTTGAAAATTTTGTGTTAAATGTTTGTGTCTGCAGGAGTTCAGAATGATGAGCGCTCTCCCCTGGGCACTGCATTGCTGACATATCCCCTCGTACTGCCTCAGTGAGCAGAGCTCCGACTCAGGAAGAGCAAACCTGCTGCCTTTCAGCTCCAAACATAAGGTCAGTGGGGAACTGAGGCTATTGCCTTCTTTTCCCGTGTGTGTACCATTTGCTGCCCTAGAGGTTGCCTCACAGATCCCATGTTTGCACAATCTCACATACCAAGGCAGCAAAGCAGATACATTTCCCTGAGCCATTCTTGGGTTAAGTGAAGTAGCCTCCAGTTGACAATGTACTGTTGGCAACACAGTAAAATTTTGGTTTGATATGTTGTATAACATACATTTATACATACAGACACACCATAAAATATGAATATACATATGTTATAGATTTATATAATTTGTACAACTTATAATACATATCTTGAACATTGTCATGTGTTACAAACAGATGCATTTATTATAAACATTTCTATGTTCTACACAAGTTATATATATTCCCTGATATCTTATTCATGAGCCAGCAGTGTGTGGTCGCAGCCCAGAAAGCCAACCGCATCCTGGGCTGCATCAAAAGCAGCATGACCAGCAGGTCAAAGGAGGTGATCCTGCCCCTCTACTCTGCTCTTGTGAGACCTCACTTGGAGTACTGTGTGCAGTTC